>CAJUYG010000058.1:453336-514244 GCA_910591675.1 Galerucella calmariensis | reverse complement strand
TTAAGTTAAATTTGGGAATCGAGCTGAAATCGATTAAAAGCAATTCCTTAAATCCAAAAGAAGTGAATTTGGAATTATATTAATGGCAAGCTACCTCTATACGCTATTCAACTAATTTTTTTCCATTGATTTGTAAAATCGCTTTCCTTTATTTGAAAGTTTTTTCACTGGGTTTGAATTAAGAAATATCTATTTGTTCCAGCAATGTTTAAACTAAAAAGCAACCAGTTTTTGAAACTTTTATGGTTACTAAATATTTATTAAGCAAAAGTAACATTGGATGGATGATATAAATGACAATTTACTATAATAGCAACATACTTTCTAAAAAAAGCGACTAATGATGCTTTGTACTGAAATGGTAACATTCAGCAACATTTAAAATGTCATGTTCCACTTTAATGATGATTTTACATCGACCAGCCATAAAAAAATAACCTTCAAAATTACCCCTTTACTTTATAGAGATACAGCGTGTCCACACTGTATAATTTAATTACGAGACACAGAAATTTATAAAAATAGGCTTTGAAAGCCGGATATAATAATTTAGTAGGTAGTTTGTATACAACGTTGAACACGTAAGTTAAGATACAAACATACTATAATTATAGAAATTCTAATGTATTTAACTAAACAATATATAAATTAAAGCTGTAAGTTGGTGATTTTTTAAATGCCCACTTAAATTAACGTCCTAAAATAATTTTTAAGCAAACAAGGACGGTTTATAGTACTCAATTAGATTTTCCTCTCTATATTCCTAACCAATTTATCATTTCCTATCACAATTGGATAATTTTCTATTTACACTATGATGAATCTTAGCATATCCTCCAAACTTAAATTAATGCTGGTAGAATCAACTAGCAATAAGCACATATGTTTTAAGCTAATCACAGAGGTTTACATCAATAAATGCAAATGACATGGTATTTTATATAAACAACATTTTAAAATTCGGGTGTTTCCTCGATAGTAGGAATAGGGTCTCGCCAATAAACATTTTGAGAGAAATCATTTGCTGCTTCCAAACGAGACGGAAACAGCTGGTCAACTATAACGCTCATGAAGGAATAGCTGAAAAAAAAAGAAAAACAAAAGTTAGAATGGAAAAACGTTTTTTACGAGAACTAAAGAACCAAGAAAAGTAATCGTATATCAAAAAACTTCAGCACTGTTAAAGTTCATTTTCTGCTTTTGGCACACTATTGACTGGTGTATATTGCGTTACGTTAAATAGTTCCTAAAAAGTTTCAATAGTTGTCACACTCATAGTTCTATGTTTAATTCGTATAGTTTTGAAAATAAGAAATGCAAAATAGTCAAAAATTAGGAAAAATCTTCAAGCCAAGACTAAAAGCACAATTTATTAGAAGTAGGAGATTGTTACATGAAAATTCGGGTTCTTTTCTTGTCACTTAAAAATATAATATAAACTAAGTACTGATGATGATGTGAATAATATTAGAAACATGATAATAAAAACCAAAATGAATATTAGTTACTTGATTGAAATTGGTAAAACACGGGACAATGAAAACATTATCTATCTATTTATGATAAAAAAAACTGTGCAACAAAACCTACAGAACCACACCACATTGACCAATTATATTCGTACATTCTCAGAAAAAGCTAGAAATATCTCTTGCCACCAATATTTTATGTAATTCATACATTATTTGAATATTCAGTTGACAGAAGTATTTTCGAAATTGACATTAGTCAGTTAAAATTCATTTTCAACAGATAAGATTTTTCTCCAGATCAGCTTTTACACTATCTTTGGTATATTGAGGCTACACAGAAGTTTTTGGTCACTTTGGTTCCTAAGCTGCAACTTCAAATTTTCTTCCAGACCAATTTTTTGCTGGGAGTAAATGAGTTTAGTTTCAAGTGCAATAGAATTTTTTTTCAATAGGATCAAAGCAAAATATCCCTCCAACAGACCCAGCAAGTAGTGCAGTGGTAACGTTCGAATTTGCAATTGGGAGTTAATTACCAAGACCTTGGAGTTTTCTTTCTAGCAATAGTATCCCAAATACAAAATTCCATTCACACCTGAATATTTTTTTTTAATGTGACTCAAAAGGCTTGGAAAGCTTATATTGTTCTGTCAACTTGTAGCAGATGAAGAGATTAAACTAAAAAAATTCTTTCTCCCTTTAGCAAGTGTTTATACAGCGTTTCCACGGATGGAGTATCCTATAAGTGCAAAATTTTTAAATATTAATTTAGTGAGAAGTGTTATTCTTGATAAAAAGTTTTGCTTGTTCTGAAACCCTATAAAATGAAATAAAATTTTTTCAAAACCCGTCTCATTTTATGGCCAATTTTATGAAAACCTGGAGTCTGACTTTTTGACATTTCTTCACATATTGGCTAATATTTCGGGAACCTTAAGGCTATTCGCTTCAGAATTGAATTTTCTATAAAAAGAGGAATTTTGAAAATTATGGGTCTTCGCGAATTAGTATAAGTTTCGGTGTGGATTCTAAAATTCATATCTAAGGTTTTTCGATGAGGTAAATTCCTCTTTTTAAAGAAAATTCAATTCTGAATCGAATGGCGTAGACTAGAACCTTGCAAACCTTAAGGTTCCCGAGATATCAGCCAATATGTGAAAAAATGTCAAAAAATCAGACTCCCGGTTTTCATAAAACTGGCCATAAAATGAGACGGATTTTGAAAAACTTGAATTTTATTTCATTCTATGGGGTTTCAGAACAAGCAAAACTTTTTATCAAGAATAACATTTTTCGCTAAATTAATATTTAAATATTTTTCACCTATAGGATACTCCATCCGTGGACACGCTGTATTTGGTATAATTTAATTCTAATCTTTGAACATTCAGTATCCTTTTTTTGCACAAGTTTTTGGTGTCATACATAAGTAGATAATTGTCCCCCATTTGCAGTTATCACTGAATTATTAGTGACTTTTATGTAAATCTCAATGATAATTAGTAAAGAAAAAATCAAGAAAAGAAAGATAACTTAAAGAATGTCACTGCTTGCTTACCATATTTATCGGTGCAACCCAGCCACGTGTTGACTGAAGATGGTTTGTCGAAGACCCAAAACGTTTAAACCCCACATTTAGCTTTCATAAATTTATTTAATTACTTTGTACTGTTTACTTATAATTAGTTAACTGAGATGCATATGTATTTTATCAATGGTTGAGAACAAGCAAATAAAAAGCGAATGATTTTCAGCGAAACATACAGGGTAAAGTATTTATCATAGAAAATATATAAAAAAATGCCTGTATATTCCTCTTAACGATTTTAACATTATGAATGCTAATCCTACACCGTTTATTCATGCTGTTTGATAAAATACATATGTTTATATAAAAATCTATTAGCTACATAAATAAGAGAGTTGGCCAACGTTTAACTTAATTTATAGAGATTATTGTATCAGATAATTGTTTTTAATTTTCTATTCCTCATCAATAATCTCTTTCGAGTTCTATTAATTGGACTAATGGCCCCGATTAAAAATTACCCATCGATTCAAATCTACATTAAATTAATACCACAAGAAATCACAGTTCGATTCTTGTACAAATAAAAATAAAATTATTTTTCTCTTAAAGAGGACGATTCCGAATCGGAATCATCAACGTAATCGGAATCGCCATCTGAATCGTACAAATCAATTTTATATAAAATCGGGGGAAATACGTCATTCACCACAAGAGACTGGCCCGAGTAACTGGAAAAATTAAATAAAAAAAAATCAGCAAAATAATTACAAGGATACGAGAACTGAATCACAATGGCCAAGCAACCAGAAAAAAGCGAATAGCCCCTACACCAGTTATTTAGCGAAAACAAATAGCTTCTTACCTCGATTGGAATGTCTGGGTTAGTTCGTGTTTTAATTCCCCTTTTGGATTAATTGTAAATATTCTGACTATCGGTATTCCAACAGCTCGGTACGCCCAAACGTCCTAAAACATTCAGTTTTAATACTTGAACTAATGCTACTACTGGATACCACCTTTCGTATCGTTTGCAAATAAATAATACTTACATTGATTCGATTTCCATAACCAGCATAAAAAGGATTTGAATCAGTTGGGAATAAAGCTTTGATATCGGACATGCAGGAGATCTTAAACTGTTCAGGTTTTCTTTCGATAACTTCCCTAAAACAAAAAATAATTTTGTTTATTCATAAACTATCTCATTTAATTGGAAAAAAATCAATTAATTATAAGCTTGGGTGAGTTCTACATTCTATAAAACAGTTCAGAGTTCATTTATATCTATTGAATTTAGTAAAACGTTTTGTTTTGTTTAAGTTTGTAACATTCACTCGTATTTTTATATTGTCAAATAAGGCAGTTATATAGTTGTAATTTTTACATTAAAAGATAGTTCCAGTACCAGTTTTTCATTTTCATATAATCCTAATAATTCAAAAATATCACTCCGATACAAATCAAAAGTTTCTGTCCTTACAAAGTTAAATATTTCCATAATTTTTAAATAAAATTAATAGATAAGAAAGTCCACAACAAAATTATAGCATATTACTCGACCTATTTCATAAATAACATTTGTAATTGCTAGATTTGACCCACACAAGACACAAGTCAAGTTAAATAAAACAGTAGTAAGATACATTTATTAATTTGTTACCTGTGGAAAGCAGTTATCAGCGATGTTGGATTCAAAAGGATCGGACCGTCCGGCATACTTAGATCTCCTTGCTTGATAGATTTTAAATAATCCCTGGTGATCCTGGCTTGACCGATGGCTCTTGCACTCAAATACAATAGTTTGTAGCCGTTGTCTTCAATCTTATTAAACAATTGGGCTACTCCAGTCTGTGCCCAATCTTTACCGACAATTGGTAGAATATGTCCCAAAACATCAGACCTTAACAACAATGTTTGTTAATGAAAAAATACAGCAGGTCCCAGCAATTTAATGGGAAGTATTGAAAGGATTTTGTATAACGGAAATTTTAAAAGATAATAGACCTAGAACCAAAGATTACAGAATAAAAAAATAAGATGTTTCACTCCAGGGCGGTTTGATTCAAGTTGCTGTCCCAAACGGACGCCGCTCTCATAAATTATGTTTACGACTCGCTTTTGTTGTCAATAACGAGACCGGTAGATACCAGATAGGTTCGAAAAGCTCATTTTATTTTAAGCTATACAAGGGTAATTAGAGAAATATATATTTAAATTAATAGGATTCTTTATCACAAAGGTTTATTTTTAAATGTTAATTATTTCGAAAAATGTTACAAGGTTAAAACAGTAAAAAGAGAAGCAGCTGCAGGATACCTTTATTAAAAATTTTTATAAATGTTGTAAAATACTAAGTTTGAAGTTTGGTTTATGTGTTAAATTTAATCTATTGTCTTTCAAATCTTTCAATATACATTTGAGAGTAAAATATATACGGACTCTGGTATAGAGAGTTGCATAATATTTGAAAGGAAATTGATTACATGGATGATGAAAAGAAAATTTAGTAAATTCGTTCAAAACGAACTGGCCAATTCCACTTTGGTTAGCTTTAGAATTGAATTTTGTGTTTTCTTGCTTAATGTACTTGTTTATTTAATATCCCTATTATAAAAATAAATCCGTAATTTTGTATTAGAAAATATTACAAAATATTTAGTGTTTAAGCTTAGCTATTAAAGAGAAAAATATTAATATGACTTTTTGCTCTTTTCAACAATTAATTAATAAATTTCAAAAATCTATACAACATAAATATAAAACACGAACAAACAATAAACACCGTTCTAAAATAACAGCGCTCGACGGGCGACGTTCCGTATAATATGCCAAATTAAATGCAAGTAAAGACGTAGCGACGTACTGTACCATACAAGTCACCAGACAGTCACCAGCGGCATCGGTGCTTTTCGCGATAAATTTGAACAAGTGAAACATCTTATTTATTCTGTAATCTTTGCTAGAACGTTCCAATCCTTCCCATACAAAACTGAATTTCCATATGATACGCTCATGGCAATTACTAGTGGTACAGTAAATTTTTTACCATCCTGTATAATATTTACAAATAGGGCCGATTTTCTAATAATCAATGGATGCTCTTGAACGAAAATGATTTATAGTAGTTCAAATGTACCTGACACGAGATTTCTTCATTTCAAATTATCGCTGATTTAAGAAGAATTTAAAAGGAGAGATTTTGTAAATATTGTTCCTAACTTTTACAAATATTATAATATTCATATATAGTCATTATAATTACAATAAATAATCACTCACTTTGTTATGGTACCGTCAATATCGGAAACAACAATCTTATCGTCCCATTTCCACTTATACAAATGACACTGGCATCTTGTAGTTCCTTGGTATGCGGTGGTAACACTGAATTCCACTTCATTCATTCCATCTCTCAAATTTAATGAAGCCTGAAAAAACGGTTTATGTACATTACACAGCAAAAATTGGGTGAAAATATAAATACACTTACAATCTGTTTGGAAGTCAGTCTCAAAGTTTTTCGATACTTGTCAAAACCAGAACTAGGAGATCTCGGCACGTCCATTTGTGGTACGTCCATTTGTTCGGTTAGTTCAGTTAAAGACTCTGCAATAAAAACAAAAATTGTAGTTATTGTTTCTAAATTAAAATTTGTTTATTTTTACAAAATATACAGACAATTGCTTGGTAACAAAAAAAGACGAATAAATTTTTATGTATGATTCAACTTGCCTATTTTGTCACGCTCTCCTACTTCTATCACAACATCTTTAGTTTCACCAGTCTTAGTTAAATCATTAATATTTTCCGGAGCTGGTGTAGTTTCTCTAGAAGGTGCTCCACGGCTCCATCTCCACCAGGATCGTCTAATTTCTTGTTTTGGACCTTCTTTTGATTCCTATAGAAACATTATACATTCCAATAATAGTTTTATTAAAGAATTAATTTAAAAATATATATATATTTTACTAACCTGCTCTGAAGATCTATGTGGCATGTGTAAATTGCATAACTGATCAACGGATGATTGGACTAATGGTCTTCCATAAACCATAATACTGGTGATAATAGGTGCTGCAACTTTCCAAGTATAGTATTTATCTTTGATTCTAACAACCAAGTTGGAGTTTTCGAAAAGAATGGGATTGTTGCACAAATCACTGAATTTAACGACTTTTTCCAAAAAACTATTGCGGTTTGGTTCTGGATCCCAGCCGCACAAAGATAGCGAGATGTCTTGTGAAAACACCTGAACCCTGAAAATTACATTATTTATTAAATAAACAAAACGACTACGATTTTATTCAAATATTAAGGTTTGGAGTAATATTGGTGCCAATGTCATTAAATCCTGGATATGTTCATCAGTATGTCCAGATTTTGAATGAAGTTTTTTTTTGGAAAATGCAGCTTTTCAAATAAATATTAACCCAAACATATTAAGATGATATACAAGGCAGTTTTTTCTAGTTCTGGATATTTATTACCACACACTAATTTTATCCAATTTTATCTAAAAATGTATTTTCTTGGTAATTTACCATAATTTACCATGTTTTTGTGGCTACTATGGATAACAAGAAGGTGATTTAAATCCTGATTAATAATATTAATAAAAATTTTTTAATATATTTTCCAAAAAGTTATCGAAAAATACTTACAGCTTGTTTTGATCCTCGAAATCGGAGTCTATACTTTTGCATCCATCTGCGCTGTTGGGGCTTTGAGTCAACGAAGGTCCATTTCCTGATTCACAATCCACTTCGGCGTCTAAATTTTGCATTAGATAACACTTATTACAATACATAGAAATAACATGCACAAATCTACAAGAGCATTTGCGATGCAACAAATATATAAAGTGTTCCAAATATACTTTTGTTATTATTATTGGTGTATAAATAAAAATGTAGAGCCAATGTATTTGCAGATTTCCGTAATTGTTGAAATTATCCTTGACAATTAAAATTTCTGACGCAAGGACCCTAGCACGACAACTTCCTTGATTTAAGGAAATATTCTCAGATGGACAACAGAAAAGAATCTAGCAGTAAATTTGGAACACTCTATATATTATATATGAAAATGCAAGAGGATATAAAAATATAAAACATTGGAAGTAAAAATTAAAAATAATTTGCTAATAAAAATAAACTAAGGTAAATATAATACATTTTTCCCACTACTATATAGTATTAGAAAATTTCATTATTTAGTTGAGAAAAGGGCTGAAATTATCAGGGATTTTTTTTTATATTTTCAACAAGATTTTGAGTGGGAAGTGAAAATAAAAAAAAATAGGCACTATGAAAAAGCATGGAAAGCTTACATTCAAATATTAGCCAAAATAAAATTTGAAAAAATATGTAACTGGCCTAATATATAAACTAAAAATTGAATTAAAGAAAATAATTCCGGAAACTACATAAATATTTGAAAAATGTTTTTTTTTTCTCAAATAAAAATTACTTTTTCTCTGATACCAAACAAATATCCATACAGGTAATAAAAAAAATCCAAATTACCTTTTTTCTCTTTGTTTGTACTGAAATAGATTTGAGCAACTTCTTGATCGACAGAACCAGAAGTAATTTCAGACAAATAAATGCCTCCCTCCAAAGGATTCTGAGTACCATGTTTCTGTTTCATAAAGGAAAACATACCGCTTAACATAGACTTGTGCTCTTTATCACTGGATGGAGAATTTGTTTGAGATACACTTGGAAATCCGCCCCATTCCCAGCTTTTCGCACCATCCATAAGATCATCTAAACAAAAGTACATTCTGGTAAAAAATATGTAAAGAATACAACAGGTTTAGCTTTATGCAACAAAATGTTGTATATGGTTTCAATTTTAAAAGTATTGAATATATTTTACCCTACATCTTATATTACTGAATCTATAATGTTATTTTTAGATAACTACTTTAATATCAGCTGATTATCAACTGAAAGTTACTTCCTTATTTTAATCTTAATCTTTTTATATTCTTATCATTTTTTACAATCCATTTTAGCATATATCAGTATCAAGAATGTACAAAAAATATAAAGTTATTTGTGGTGAAATCAGTTAAAGGAAAGAATCCAAAACATCTAAGAAACCTTTTCAAGTTCAATTAAGAAAACAGACAGAAATATAAAGTGATGAACTGAATAAGAACCCTTATGGGAAAGGTGCTTGTAATTACAAAAAAATATAAGTTGGAATTAAAAGAGAAAATACATCAAAACTAAGACAAGGTCAAGAGCAAACTTGAATTACATGAGCTACTCCAAAGAAGAGTATTTTGAGTGCTTCTTACTGACACTTCTAGCATATCAACGTGGTATATAATTTTTCAATAGAGGAGTTCAGTCTAAGGTCAGTGTGGCCAACAAAAAGTGATTTTTTCTGACCAGAATGACAGTTAAGGTCTACCATTCAAAACATAAGATTTTTGCATGTTTTTAATCATTGCAAACATCTATATTGCTTTATTAAAATAATGAAGCGTATATCTTGAAATTGAAAATGACTTTTTAGCTGAATACTCTGAAAAGGTAATTAGAAGAACAGAGATACAACTAACTAGAAATGCAACAAAAATCTAATCGAAAATGGACATACACAATTAAACGAATATCAACCAAAATAAATATAACTGACAATTGACATAACTAGTGACAGAATAACAGAAATGAAATGGTGACTTGCCAAAAGTTCCTAGAGTTATTGGCCACACTGACCTTAGACTGAACTCCTCTATTGAATAATTCAAGTTTAAATAAAACACTCATAGCATACTATATATTATTTAACTGACTTATAAAAAGGGGGGATATCAATACATGTGTTAAATTGGAACTAGTATAGCACTAGTAGAATACGATATGTAAAGCGATTAAGGTATTGTTAGGTTTATGACAATTCCAAAACTAGATATAGCTACTTAATAATTATGATCAAGGATCTAGTATAGCTCCAAGGTGGTCCCTACACATATAATAATTACATAATAAGTCATAATTTCTTTAATACATTAAATGAAACAAATAAGTATAATAGTTAAATATGACAATTGTTACAGGAAACTAATTAAGCAAATAAGTATAAATTGTTAAATGTTACATCATACATTGATTTTTTACTTTTTGGTTGTCTGTTTTTGTAAATAGAAACCCTACATGGAGAAAATATAAAACGATTGCTCTACATAGGACGCAAGAAAGATAAGTGGGCAAGAGAGACATGATTATATACTGACCTTTTCGTCCTTTTACTTCGAATTCCGAATCAGACTGGACAACTTCAACGTTAACTGGAGATGCAGATCTGGAATCTGCATTTCCATTTTTCGTTAGCTCGGTATCGCTGAAGAAATGAAAATCTGCATCGATTTTTTTAATGTTTGAAGTATCGCTATTTCTAGATTTACTAAAAAAATGTTAAATCAGTATTTTGGCTATTTTAAAAAATAAAAATAATCTTACGATTGGATTTCCTTAAGATCAGGATCCGAACCGTTACTATCCAATGAACTTCTATCAGTAATAGTATCGTTGTTATCTAAATTATCCGAAGTTTGACTAGCGGTTAATTGATTAATACTAGTAGATTTCTTCGGAGCGTTTTTTCGACGCAATCTTTTTCTTCTTTTCTTACTACTCTTACTTTCCGTTGAAGGATCATCAGTACTTTTACTAAGCGTAACCATAGATACCGCTCCCAAGTTTTCAGACTTCAATTCATCAGCCTACAAATTAGAATTTTAAATAAATTTATTTCCAGCGATATATAATTACTATAATTATTACTGACACATGGTTCACCCTGTATACAAAAATGTTAAGTGAAATTGTAGGGATTTAAAATGGGTGATTATAGTCGAGCGGATAAAGCAAAAAAGTTCGGAATTTTTTCCCTAAAGACGGTTCGGAATGCGGTTTTTTGCATTCGCTTCGGAAAATTATTTGTAAAAAATGTACCTACTTTGTTCCCATTACAAATCGGGAATTGTATCGCTGCAGTCAAAAATGCATGCCAAAAATGCATCTTCTGGGAGGCCTCTGTAAAAATAAGAGTCAGATCTGGCTCAAATCGGGTACCCGGGAGTTTTCGAGGTCGCTGATCACGATTATGATGTTGAAATTGACCCCCCGGACACCTGGGGCTCAGGAACGCCGATGAAACTCGTCTCCGTGGGACTCTCCAAGAAATCACGAGGGGAACGAAAAAAACTCCGCACCCGGGGTTTTTTCGGGTGGCTGAATTCAAATCTGGCATCGGCGAACCCCCCGGACACCTGGTGCACCCGAACCTCGACACCTGGACGTCCTCCCCGAGAACTTTCTTGACAATATCGAGAAGAACAGCCCGGAAATTATTGGAGGCGTGTTTTTTGAGACGCGAAATCACAATTTCAAGTCGAAAACGACCCTTCCACCACCTGGTGCACCGGAACCTGCCCTTGAACATCGTCTCCGAGGGTTTTCCAAATAAAATCGAAAAAGGTGGACCGAAAATCGTATAAGGGGTTTTTGGGCCGTTCGAGGCCAGGGTACAGTGCACCAGGTGTTCAGGGAGTCGTTTCCCGCGCAAAATTCTGATTAAGAGGCCCAAAAAACCCCTTATAACGATTTTCGGTTCACCTTTTTCGATTTTGTTTGGAAAACCCTCGGAGACGATGTTCAAGCGCAGCTTGCGGTGCACCAGGTGGTGGGAATGTCGTTTTCGACGTGAAATCGTGATTTTGCGCCTCAAAAAACACACCTCCAATAATTTCCGGGCTGTTTTTGTCGATATTGTCAAGAAAGTTCTCGGGGATGATGTCCAGGTCGAGGTTCGGGTGCACCAGGTGTCCGGGGGGGTTCACCGATGCCATATTTGAATTCAGCCGCCGGAAAAACTCCCGGGCGCGGAGTTTTTTTTCGTTCCCCTCGTGATTTCTTGGAGAGTCCCACGGAGAAGAGGTTCATCGGCGTTCCTGAGCCCAAGGTGTCCGGGGGGTCAATTTCAACATCATAATCGTGATCAGCGACCTCGAAAACTCCCGGGTACCCGATTTGAGCCAGATCTGACTCTTATTTAGGTACAGAGGCCTCCCAAAAGATGCATTTTTGGCATGCATTTTTGACTGCAGCGATACAATTCCCGATTTGTAATGGGAACAAAGTAGGTACATTTTTTACAAATAATTTTTCGAAGCGAATGCAAAAAACCGCATTCCGATCCGTCTTTAGGAAAAAAATTCCGAACTTTGAGCCTTTTTGTGCTTTATCCGCTCGACTATTATGTTTATTAATGTATTAAAATGCTTTGCAATAAAAAAATTACACATTATTTTAACTGTGTTGGCAGAGTAGTATCATAAATAGAAAATTAAAAACAATTACAGATTTATATATCACGATGGTTTCAATTTAAATGGGATAAAAAACTGACTAGGTCGAACACGTGTATGCATCAAATAACTGAATCGTATTGTGTGGGAGACATTCGAAAAATAAAACACATTTTAACACACAAATAGAATTTGTAATGGCAAACGTTTTTAGAATGTTTTATCAAAAATAAAATGTTATAGAGAGACGAGAATAGTATATGAATAATATGCCCCAAACAAATCAATATTTTTATTTTCCCTGTATACCAGCCGATAGTTTTGTTGAACGGATTTACAAGTAACGGAAAACTTTATCTTACATTACAGCCTTTTTAAAGAAATTGCTGGACTTTTTTCTGTATTCAGTTTCAAAGTGACTTTCCCCTTTTTTTTGTTAGTTTAAATTGTTTTTAAATTCCACCTTAAAATTAATGTGATAATAATAATGTCAAAGGATTTTTCAATTTTGCAAGCAATTTATATTGCCTGCAATAAAGTTGCTACAAAAAGGCTGTAATGTAAGATGATTTAACTTTTTTCCATTTGTAAGAAAATAATCCCTATAGGGTATGTCTACCAACTGACAAATTGACACTAAAGATAGTCGCCCTAAGGAAAAATAATTATTTGGATAGATAGTAGTAGAAAAACTTTGAATTCGTAAAAGTAGGGTTAATCTAACCTAACAAATAACAATACGTGTAGAGGTAACAACAAGCGACAACAAAGTCATGCGGAAATATTTGAATAGAGATGTTGCCAAATTATATTTCGTGCAATGAATCACATATTTTCATGATCTAAAATACTGCCAAAGATTATATATAAATTTTGGTTTTAATATATACATTTTTTGACTGAATATTTTCTGTAAATGGTTATTGCTAAAATCAACTTTAGTAAACCAAGCTTGAGAATTATTTCCTTCTAACGATTACATCTGGATATATTCAATTAAATAGTCAAATTATTGAAAAAGAATGTCAAATTAAAAATTATTCACCGAAATTGACAGAAATTTATACAGTTTAACATAAAATTGATTATAAAATAAAGAAGGTTTCGAAAAACTATTTTATTTTATTGGGTTTTAGAACAAGCAAAACTTTTTACAAAGAATTACTTTTAAAAATAAAAACCTCATGGACATCTTATCTGTGGTCACGCTTTAGTAAATTATTTTGGACACAAGTATTGAATAAAACATTATAGAAGCAATAAACGTTGTAGTTACCATGGGGACACAAATCTCAACCTTTCCTCGCATATTGATTTAAACTAATAAAAAATGTACGTTAAAAAATAACCGCTCACTTAATTATGTCACGGATTTTTACCAATGCCAAGGTCGTACGTTGTCGAGACGAATTATTAAATTCTCACCTTGCTGTTTTCAATATCCAAGCTATCCATTTTAAATATGGTTTCAGATATATCGTTATGACTTTTGCTTAAATCTTCGCTGCTATGTTTGGCTGATATCATAGATAATGTCATTTCTTCTGCTGAGTTTTCATTGATCTCTAAATTACCCAAAACCAATTGTCTTCTTATGAAATCTCTTTCGCGCATTTTGTTGCTCTCGTTATCGGCAGTATTACGACGAGTTTTATAATCGTTTGCCTCATTCTCCAATCCCAAGTTGGAAATATCTTCCAAACTGAGTCGTCTTCCCTGGAACAACAACAAACATAGTAAAAATAAATAAATCTTAAATTATTAATGTTTATGCTTACTTGATTTTTAAATAAACTTTCGAATTCTGAAACGGGTATTGGCGACGTTGCCAAATGCTCGGGAATTTCAACGTCATCATCTTCTTCCAGTTCTTCTACAAAAAAGGCTTCCCCACTTTCTCCCAATTTCATGTGAATTTCTTGGGGTTCTCCATTAATTTCTATATCTACCTGTAAAGGAGAAGGTATAACATAATAACAACCCTATATTAAACTATCGGTTATAGTCTATTTTTATGTACAACTTTCTTATTCATAAAAATAGACTATAAATATGAAAAAATGGTTTTAAACCAAGCAAATATTCAGAGTATCCCATTAAAAAACGGACTTCTATGGCAATATTTTCTTCAAATGCAGAAACTTTATCAAACCAATTTTTTTGTTCTCCAGACGGTTTATCAGCCGCATTCTATATATATATGAATACTAATATCGTGAATAATTAATTCTTATCACAAGGTATCATAATAATGATCCAAAGTTCCAGTACATAGATCAAAAACCAGGTAAACGATTAACCTATTAATAAATGATTGGTAATAAAATTTAATCTTTAATACAGTTTTATTGTAAACAATTTAATGACGTAAAAATATTTTCTAATGCTTTGTCATTGTTGTTGTAAAGTCAGTAAAAACTTCAATTAATAAGTCGGTTATTCTTTTTAAGAGGCACAGGATCTCGGCTAAAAAAAGAGACCTTTTTTATCCACTTTGAAGTGTAACCCGACGGCATCCAGGGCATGTTAAGGTGAGATTATACAGCAAATAAAATAAAATAAGGAATAAAATAAATTAAAATAATAAAGATGAACATAAGCATCTCTATGAAAGCCATTATACAAGAAATAAGATAAAATAGTAAATAAGAATTAGTACAAAAGATGGCCAACTTTTATATTTTTGTTTTATTTTATTTTAATTTGTTTGGAAACCTATAATGCGCATGACCCAGATATTTCTGTTCTAAATGTTCTGAGGTTCCAATTATTCTTCATGTAACCTAACGAAGTACTTGATCATGAGACCACGACATTTTTGATATTTAAAATAGCTCAAACGAAAAACTTTCACACATTCTCACCCCTCATTGAGCCAAAACAAAAAGTGGAATTCACTAAGCTTGCACAAAACACAAACAAAGTTTTTGTCAAAAAAGCTGCAATTTGATTGGTTTACTCTTACTTCTTATTTTATTTTATTCATCTCTATAATGTTTTTTTGTCCTTATTTCTTAACCTATTTTAATTAGTTCCTTATTTTATTTTATTTGCTGTATAATCTCACCTTAACTCGATGAATATATTGTTTATACCACGAAAAACGCTATTTCACGCTGAAATAACTATTTATAAAAATAATTTTAGGCAAGAGACAGTAAAGAAGTTTTACGGTCCCCCCAAAAAAACAAAGTTCATTGCCAATGTTTTATCTGGTTATCGAACACAAATTTATTCCGGCAGCTGTAGCCAGCATCACTTCCACGACAGGTGGAAGTTGTCGATAGGTACTACGTGGGCTGATGACTATTAAAAAACTTGCCAGCATAGTCCAAACACAAAACATCAGAGTTGGATTGGAGAAAAATAGTTAGAGCTAAAATACTTTTGTCTACAGTCTCGCATAAAATGAGTAATTATTATATTTACCTTTATATTTTTTATCATTTCAAATGAGACGTTATCATTCATTATACTTCTAGTAAAAATGATAAAGTTATTGGTATAAATAAATAAAAACGCAAAAACATATAAAATAAAGAAGGTTGACCTTTGCAAAAAGTAATTGACGTATGTTACCAACAAAACTGTGATAAAAATTTAGAATCAATAACTTATTATTTAAAACGTACCACTTTTTCTCTACTTCTAAGGACTCCCAACTTTCCAAATCTGACGTGAAATGGGGAACAATTATAGGAACCATCTTGTTGCTCTACAACAATAACATCTATAGCACCCGTCAATGTTGCACCATTTATGTCATTATAGAAATCTTTGAAATTTGAAAATATTTTCATCATTCCGTGCATTTTGATGGATTGTTTTGTTACTGCTTTTTAACCTTTAACAAAAAGATTAGTATTAATTGAAATAGTTGAAGAAGGACAGTAAAATTGAGAAATATTTTGGCACAAATACAAAAAACGTATAAAATCGGGGTCACTCGAGTATGTGAAAGTTGCAAAAAATCTGTTAAAACTGAATTTTTAACATTTTAACACGTGTCATAGAAACAACAAAACGCAAAAAAGAGCATACAAGTTTATTTAAAGGTAATTCCAGTTCACTCCACTCCATCTGATTAAACATTTCTCATGTAAATATTTAGATTGCAAGTAACGCCGGAAATTGTCACCTTCAGATAAAACAAATCTTTCATTTCAAAGCGAGTACAGAAAATTATAAATGCAGATAATAATTTTTTTATTAATTTTAATGCAGTTGATAAATATTGGTACACTCGGAAAATTAGTCTGTCCAACAAGCGTGAAAAATAGACAAAGTTCCTAAAAATAATTAATATAAAAAATTTGAAATCAGTAGTTTGTTGTTAACTTGAAAAAGTTATTATAAACAAAGTATTGGAATGTTTCATCTTGTAAGTATAAATATAGGAAGGGTTCCAAGACGCGAAATATTTTTAAGACAATTATTTAAACATTTTTTTTAGTTTAAAATAAACTAGGAAGTTCAAGAACATTTTGCTAATTCACTTGTTGAAAAATTAACTCTAAGAGTTTTTTCCAACGGCAGTTTGAAGTGTTCAAAGTTCAAAATACCCTAATTATTTATTATTGAAATAAAATTATAAATAATAGAGATCGGGTTCCGGAAGTCTGCACTTTTTTTAGGAAATATTCTTCTCTTTCAAGATCTTTTTTTTCAATTTTTTTAAATACTAATAGTTATTAACAAAAAACCAAATAACTTATTTTTTTCATCTTTACGTGCGGTTAAAACCTTCAAAAACATTTTTCAAATCCAATGTATCGCTAAAATTTTTATCATATGAGGAGAGCTTGATAATTTTTTTTATAATTATTTTACTTATTTGACATTATAATCTTATTACTTTCATAAATAAACTATTCTTATTTTTCTAACCTTGACATTAGCCTTAAATGTTCAACACTGACAATCAAAACTCAAAATACAATTGAATAACAACGCAGAGAGATGTATTCATCTCACAATATGCTTATTTGCTTTGACTAACGTCTGTAATCTTTGGTTGTTAACATGTTTCAACTCTTAGCCGCTATGATGGTAATTGTGTGGGTTTTATTTGACAAAAAAGTAGTTTCGCTTTTACACATTTTATAAGATTTAACTTGGTATTCAATTTAAGCACTAGTCGACGGACAAAACGAAAAATATTTTTCTAAAATAAAAATTGTAATATAATACTAATTAATATAATCCTCTTACTTTCTAAACCATAAAGTTCAAATCTACTGAATCGAGTTCAACATATGAAATTCCTAAATAAATGTACTATTTTAAATGAAATATTCACATTTTCTTATTTATTGTTTACCAATAAAATCAACTGAACAAAGACAATTATAGAAAGTTACATAAATTAGATTTTATTTTATTATTGCAAAAGTTTCAATTACTCCATTTTCATATTATTTATCTATAGGTGTCGTAAAAGTAAGTAATTATAAATTATTTATTGAAAATTATAAAAACAAAGTACATCAAGAAGTTAATGAAAGAAGTGATAAAACTGACAGTAACAAAAATGACACAAAAAGCGAGATAAGGCATATAATACATTTAAAAATATCATCCAGTGTAAAAGAATAAGCCGAGCAACAAAATTAAGAGTCTTCAGGACTGCGATAAAACCGGTAGTTACCTATGCGGCAGGCTTACAAATGAGGACGAAGAGCAACTAAGGATGTATGAAAGGAAAATCATTAGAAACATTTATGGACCAGTGAAACTATGGAATAACGATTACCGAAGACATGAATTATGAAATTAGGAATATATTATAAAATGAGGATATAGTAAACTCTATTAAATCGAAAAGGATAGGTTGGTATGGACATGAAAAGAATGGAGAAAGGACAGGAGGTAAGGAGAACTATAGAATGGAGACCTAATGAGGAAAGATTACCAGGAAGACTAAGAACTAGATGGGAAGATCAGGTCGTGGAAGATATAAAAATTTTGGGAGTACAAGGCGGGATGAGACATTGTCAAAACTGCAAACACATCTAGTAAATTGTAAATATGCAGCAAGAAAATGTGGACTGACCCCCACAAGATACAGGGTCAAAAGAGCTCAAACTATAATCCAAAACTGACAAATGCAACAAGTTTATAACTTTTGTCACTGTTCAGTTGAATTTTTAACTCAACACATCAGGGTCTAGCTAGAGCCTGGTCAACCAAGCCACTGTTGCTAAGGAGATAACAAATGATTTTTATTATTAACGAATATTTTATTACCAAATAAATTTCAATTAAAACAAATACCTTATAATTAAATTTGTATGATTGATATATATATATATATATATATTTTAATTGTAAATATTGTGTGTTACGAATAAATAAAATAAAATAATAATAAATTGTGCGCAGATAAAATATTATAAATTAAACGTGCCATATATGTATTTTATCCAATACGCACCTGATGTGGTAGGTGCTTATAATAATATTTTTCCAAATCTATTTAAAAGCAGGAAACGTTTAAAAATGTACGTGCCCTTTAAAAAAAAAGAGAACACTGAAAATAATTAAATTACAATATTTAATTTTAAGTCGGCAACAAATTGAAAAACATAAATATTAAACAAGCGCCAGATTGTTGTTAATGAGAATCATTTATACCTTTGTTCGCTGCTAGGTGAGATTTTTACCTCGTTTTAATAATAATTTTCAATATCCGATAAAAAACTGTATCACAGTCATAGTCCTCTAATTAGGTCACTTTATCACTTTTTAAAGACACGTATTACCGCTATTGATAAATTTAATTGTCCAAAATATAATCCGAAAAGAAACTTTTTTAAGCGATGTCACGTATATTCTCGTTACTAAACTTTCAACTCAATTGAAAACACAGTCGAACGCGGTTTTGTTTTTATAGTAACGTGCGCAACGTTATCGCGCAGTTATAGCTAACCAAAGCAAACCGGCAAAATTGCTCTTATTTGTTTTATAACCGAGACCGTTGATTTGTTTACCAGATCTTTGTTTGTACTGTTATTACGTAAATGAATGTAACCAGTACGTATATTATGTTTTTGTTTTATTTAGCAGATGCACGTTTGGATATATTTATCGCCCATTGCAGCAATAATATATTGCTACTTATAAAAAAAAGTTTTATTTATAGAAGTATATACAGTGTTAACGCAGATAGTTTCCAAAGTAATCTAAAATATATATAGAAAAAGACGTAAGACACATTGCCGCTACGAAAAGTACGTCTGCATCCTATTTTGAGAGCTGTAATTTCTCCCGATTGATAAATCGAGCTTGCTCGTATTGTAAACAAAAACTAATCAAATTTTTCAAGTTAAAGATTAGGGTTAACGTTTGTAAAACATTTAAACGGTTCATTATTGTGATAATTTGATTAGGATTAATCACAGACCTCCTTTTTCTCCATTTCTTCCAACGAAGAACATTAACAATTGATGACGAAAACCAAAAAGGTTATTAAATGAACTCTAAGAGAGATAAAAAAAAGCAGGGTTTACAAGTCAAGTGTTAATGGGCCGTATATAATAAATATAATAGGATAGAAATATAACATACTATGGCATATTTAACATACATCTACCATACAAAATATTTTTGTTATTAGCGGCCAATCTCGGTTTTGAAAAACTGATAAAAGCTACGAAGCACACAACAATAGAACAAAAATAATGTGTTTACTTTTTGTTGTAATTTTCCATTAATAAAATTCCTTATAATCCAATCAATGAATTGAAAATATCGAAAAATAATCAACTAGGTATTAAGAACGTCGCAATAATGAGTATAAAATAGTAAGTATCTACATAGAGTTTCGAATCTTAGTTTTTACTTTCACTAAAGTATTACTTAAGAAATTAAATATGTAAAACCTTCAGTGAGCGTTGCATTAATGATTAAAGTCAATTATAAAAACAAGATATCTTTGTTAACGTATAATTCAATTAATAGTAATTGATATTTATTATATTTAAACCGAATTTTCGCTATTAGTTATAGTCAAAAGCGCTCTTATCGTGCGGGTTCAAAGGTCACTAGCCATATGTATCAAATCAGAAGTCAAACGTGACGTCACAAACTATGTTGACAACAGCCTGGTGGTAAAACAATAAACAAAGCGTTCAGAACACGTGGTACTTAATATTGAGGATATACTGGTTTATAATGATAGATCTTGTTTGAGTTCAGTTGGTTTTGCTTAAATGTTTTTTTAAAGTTATTTTAATTGTTGAGCTTGCATATTTAATAATATATAACATAGGTTAATAGTTGTTTGTTAATTATTGATCGTGTTTATTGTTTTAGCACCAGGGTATTGCCAACTGTCAACTGTCGTGGGCAAGCCCTGCAAAGCTGGGATAGGATAGCCTCAAATTTTTGGTTGAATCTCTCCAGGTAGATATAGATTAAATTAAAAATAAATTGTGATCGATCCGCTTTTTGATATACATAAACCATAGTTGCGAAATATTATGCGTGGGCATGTGTTTACTTCCAATTGTTAAAACCTATTGTTTATTTATATTAGTAATGAACTTGAACTCTATCCAACTTTTACAATTATGCTTGTTTTTTGTTCAACGTTGCGCCTACTACAATTTCATCTGTCATTGAAATTCGTTATACAGAGTTCGGCAAAAGTCCGGGACCGGACAAATATCGAAGAAAATATAAATGTTTTGGAAAATCTTTTCATTACACAAATTTAACTCCATTTTAAACTATAATTTGAAAATATTTTGGAATATGCAGGGTGTTCCAATAAAGTTTGGTGTATCAAAGTTATATTTTTTCTTATGGAACATCCTATATTTTGTTGTATTTTCTGATTGCCCCTAAAAAATATGATACTCCTTCATAATGGTTCCCTATACCTAAATACAGAAGGTTCCAAGTTATGCTGACTTTTCTAAAAATGTGAACATTTCGAAAATTAATAGTTCATTGATATAACGAATTCTAGCAAATTTTCTCTTACATCTAAATAGTTGGACATTCGTTGAATGTATTCCACGATTGAGTACTAAATATCTCTTTACAGAGTGTTCAAAATTTTCAGTTTCATTATCTGATCATTCAATGTGCAGTATCAGGCTTATTTTAAATGGAACACCCTGTATTTTAATAATTTAGATATTTAGATGTAAGAGAAAATTTGCTAGAATTCGTTATATCAATGAGCTATTAATTTTCGAAATGTTCACATTTTTAGAAATGTCAACATAACTCGGAACCCTCTGTATTTAGGTATAGGGAACCATTATGAAGGAGTATCATATTTTTTAGGGGCAATCAGAAAATGCAATAAAATATAGGATGTTCCATAAGAAAAAATATAACTTTGATACGCCTCACTTTATTGGAACACCCTGTACATTTCAAAATATTTTCAAATTATAGTTCAAAATGGAGTTAAATTTGTGGAATAAAAAAATTTTCCCAAAAATTCATATTTTCTTCGATATTTGTCCGGTTCCGGACTTTTGTCGAACTCTGTATACACGGTTATCTACCACCTACGACTTTTTCGATTACTTTTATGTATTCCATCCTTTTTCTACCCCAATAAATCTTTCCCACTACTATCTATCCATGTCTTGCTATCCTTAATGGATTCCTTAAACTCAACAATTTCATCATCATTTTTATGCTACATTGATTTATTCCATTTTCGTTAGCCCACTTTACTCACGTATATCCACGACCTCTATCAATTTTTTATTTTTTTTTAAATTCAAGCTGTGAACCTACCATGTTCTTATACTCATCTAGAGTAGTCTCGAACAGGAGATCCCATTTTTATTTTATCCCGTAAACTTGGTGAGCATTCAAATAATTAAAGGATAGATAAATCATTTTATAAAAGTAATGAATAAAAATAATAATATCAAACAAATTGTTGGCGACTGTACAAACTTTCTTTCATAAAAATGTTTGATGTGAATTTATAATTGGGAGCCAAAACAGTGTTCATTGATAGATACCTAACAAACATAAACAATTTTTCATATATCTAAATGCCAATACTAACAATAAATATTTTTACTAACGGCGTCTATAAAGTAGGTGTTAAAATGAATGATATGATTCTAATTAAAGCAGTTGTTTTTTTTTTCAAAAATTCATAACTTTGAAAAGAATCGAGATATAAGAATTAATAAAAAAGCAAAAACAATGCGTAGAAAAAAAGCTACAGGATGGTTTTGAGTGACATCCAAAGTACCTACCAAAGGCTTACGTTCCACACTTATTTAATCTAAAGAAAGATCTGATAAGATTAAAAAATAATGAAAGTATTTTGTGGGTTTTTCGTTAACGGATAAACAACAATGTTTTTCTCTTGACACGTGCCTATTATAATTCGCTAATTTATTTGCGATATACTGACAATGAATAAAGCAAGGTCAAGTCATTTTTGTGCTTTGTATACTGAGTGAATCATGAAAGAAGTGTCAAACCTCATAATTAGCAAGTGGTATGGAAAGAATTTCAATTATTATATAACATTATGCCTTCATTTATCACACAAAAAAATAAGGAAAGTGGAAATCAAAATTAGTCAGGTAAATTATATACACTGTGTTATTTATAAGATGCGACATAGGGATTCCTGTACAAAACTGTCAAACGCGAGCTAACTTTTTTTACCAAATAGCGTTCATAAAAAATAATAACAGTTATGGAAAGCTCATTGAAAAATAGGTTCAAATGCACTTTTAATTTTCTTAAGTTCGTTCTGGTTTAATAAAAAAGGTAGAACGTGTCGCGGGACACACGGTAGGAACTTTAGTTCCTTTTAAACAAAAATTATGTAATACATCTGACGTTATAGATAAACAATTTGCATATTCCTCGGTGGTCGAGTAGTAAGCAAACCAGACTCTCACGCGGTAGACCCGGGTTCGATTCCCCGAGAAGTTTTTTTTATTGTTAATGTTATTTTTAAATAATTATCCTGCTTGATATTAATAACGACAACAGGTAGACGTTTGAAATATTTAGCAGAATATTCATTATTATAGATAATGGTACGGTACCCTTCATGAGGGAGTCCGACTGGCAACATCTACTTATAACAGCATCGTATATTTAAAAAGGGAAACCGTAGCATTATACAAATTGGACATTCAAGAACTGTACGACGCCTACGACGTCGTGTTCAAACTTCGTTCTCGTGCGATATGGCCATCATATCCACACTAGTTGCACAAACTACTATTTCTATCAAAATATGCCCTTTTACATTTAAAAACAACCTGCCAAATGTCGAATCAATTTATCCATCCATTTCAAAGTTATCGAATTAAAACATTCAAGTTTTTAAAATTTCAACACCCTGTATTTCGAAAAGTAAATGTGCTAGACCACTTAATCCTCATATCATTTTGTCCTATTTTACGAGAGGAATCTACATGCAAACGTTGTAATTACCCTTAACGTTCGAGATGCTTATACCATTTTTTGCGCGATCGTATTGAAATAAATTACGAATAAAATAATTTAAATTTCTTCGAATTGAACGAAATGTCAAAAGTGACATTTATACTTCTCGATCAGTTTAAAATATATTTTGCATTTTGGTGAAATTGTTCTTATGCTATTTATTACTTTTCGACGTCTGAACGGTAAGTAAATCACTTACCGACGTGTTAAACTTAGAAACCAGTAAACACAACCTACCGTCCTGACAACCGATGCTGTAAATAAACAAAAAAGATCAATCGCGCAAAAAAAATTATGGAAATAATAGTAAAAATTTATCCGAACAAATTCAAGTAGATCACCAGCACTGCGAATACCAGCTTTGCATAGAATTTTAATATAGCATCGGTGGTTCAGTGGTAGAATGCTCGCCTTCCACAAGGGCGGCCCGGGTTCGATTCCCGGCCGAAGCATATGAATCGCTGCTTCGTAAACAAGAGAGAAACTCAGGAGAGAGCACACGCACGCAAGCAAGGCACATAACGAAGCAACGTAACATAACGTAACGTAACGGTCAGATCAGAATAAAAATGGCGTAAAATACCAATTAAACTTCAATGTATAGTAGTAGAAGAAATGGACGAGTAAATTCATTTTTTTATGTGAAAACCTTAATATTTTATCACTTTCATAAAATAAAAACCCATACGGTGAATATCATTATGAAAAATGAGGCCTTATACTAGGGACAATACCGGTATTTTGATAATACGGTGATTGTAGCTATATTAATTGGGATATGTACTAGGAGAAAAGGTAGAAATGCCGGGATATTCCTAAGGAAACGACCAATTTTTTGCAATCCAATTACAGTAAAGCAGCTATAGTTTCATTTTAATATTATACACAAATATGCGGCAATAATACCTAATAATCAAGTTCAAATAGAAACATCTTAACATTGTTTTATATTAATACATATTTTTTCAGGTAGTTCCAGCCAAAACTTTCTCTATTTTCTGGTATTATCAAAGTCTATATATTCCAGTATTATATCACCAAGATTTTTTAGGATGTTTTCCACTTTACTTTTTCCAAACCCGTTAGGTTGTGATTTGGTTAGGTTAGGTTGTGATGGGTCTGGAATGTCCAAAATATATTTTTTCTTGCAAAAAATCGAGTTTTCTCCAATTATCATTATTATTTCTTCCAAAATATATCTCATACTCATTACTTTTCTTAGCGTTTGAGGTATTTTTTGCAAATACGGGTAAAAAAAGGATCGTTTTTTAGCGTTTTTCAGCAAAATACGAGGTTATAGCATAGAAAAGATCCAAGTTTTTGATATTTTTATTATACCAGACACAATATCTCATTTTTCGATTTTTTTTTTCAAATATGGGGCTTTAGCTTTGGACGGCAGAATTTTGAACCGGGTCTAAAATTTTTACGCTAAAATGTGTGAATAATAATTATTACTTGAATAGTTTTGGTTACACTAATAAGCATTTAAAACGAACAATAAGAAACAATGAATTTGTGTATCTCTTTGTAATGACCTTGATGTATTGTCCAAATATTTCCGACGATATGAATCGGTGACCTGTGCATGTACAGACAGTATGGCAAATATCTAAATATACAAATAATTGGGATCAAAATTGATTTTGTAATGGTGCCAGAATTATTCATTCGAATTACGTACTTTGGCATTGGACTTAACATTTTATTATTTTAGGAATTGTACCTACCAGACTTGAAAAAAAGGCTTTCACGAAATATTAAAAAAAAAATTACGTTTCACTTCATCTCCAAACGTTTTGTAGATCATTGAACTGAGATTTATTTTGTATTTTCGCTAATTTTTTTTTCTGGTTGTAGATAAAGTGAAATAAGTATCATGGCGTTTGCCAGTTTTGTACAGCCATCCCTATGTCGCATTTTATAAATAACAGTGTATCTTAGTCCAGTAACTGAACGCCTGAAAGTATCGAAAGCTCCTGAAAAGTCGCTGAAGACTTCACTTTGGGCTCAATTTGTATGTCACGACAGGTGTTTTTAAACGAGAAAAAACTTAACGCGATTGAGTTTACGGAAAACGGGCTTCTCGCTAATATCTGGCTCAATATTCGAATTAGAGAATTTTTCTTCAGATATAAAATGAAGATCGTCTTATTATCTACAAAAGTGGTCCCCATCATTTTTTTCGAAAATTCGATAGTTATCGAGATAATGAGACCTAAAAGTCTCCTCATTTCAGCTGCTGCTCTGCCTGTAGGAATTCTGCTGTCTATATGCATTAACTTGTAAGCGTTCATCACAATGGGAAGACCTATCATTCCATGTGACTTGCAGCTCGTTCGTACTTGACAAAAATATTTTAAAAAGCGGTCAAAGTTTTTTCCCACAATATTTTGAGACTATTTCATTAATTTGTTCATATTTTTTTAAATCGTCTATTATCCTAATTTGGTTTATAATGAAACCTTAGGAGGTCTTGAATGATCTCAGAAATTTTTTGCGATTTGATTAAAAATATATTTTATTTGATCGAATTTTAAAAAAAAATTATAGGGACCATTTCTGTAGATAATAATACCCGTTTTCCAGGGTTTACGGGGCCATACCCCCCCCTTCTGTAAACTCAATCGCGTTAAGTTTTTTCTCGTTTTAAAACACCTGCCGTGATCTACAAATTGAGCCCAAAGTGAAGTCTTCAGGGACTTTCCAGGAGCTTTGTCCATTCATTTACTGGACTATCTGTAGCTATAAACAAAAAATTTTAAACAAAATTTTATTGAAATTTTTAAGCCAATGTACAAAAAGAAAAGGGTACCTAATTACGAATTTTCTTTTAACTTCAAAAATGTTGATATGCCTTTTTGTTTCTGTACCCTTCAAATGCAAATGAATGATTCATTTTATATAATAGTGTCCTGAAAAGATTGATCATTTCAAAACTATATCATATAGGTATACCGTTTTGTCTAACAAAACATGTAATTTAACGTTATTTTCGAGCATATAAATAAACATAGATAATAATATGGCTTTTATTTATACCTACTATTCTCGTTTTCGTTCAGCGTAAAATTTATATGTATATTATTAACACAGCAATGTGATTTAAACCAATAACACTATTCATAATATTAAGTAATAAGTTCATTGACTTTTTACAAGTCATGCTTGCGATTCACCATATTCTTTGTTAAAATTTAATTTATTATTAATCATTTTCTACAAAGCTGTTATAGTACGGAAGTAATAGCTAGTTAGAGAAAAGAGGAGATCAAGGAGATGGAGAAAAGAATACCTGTAATAATATTTATGGACCAAGAAAAATACATTATCATTTATAATGAAGCAATATCTTCAGATTTTCAAGTACCTAGCCTATGTTAGTCT
The DNA here is from genome assembly GCA_910591675.1 of Galerucella calmariensis. Classification (NCBI taxonomy): domain Eukaryota; kingdom Metazoa; phylum Arthropoda; class Insecta; order Coleoptera; family Chrysomelidae; genus Galerucella; species Galerucella calmariensis. Next base: position 487,081 of record CAJUYG010000058.1, on the reverse strand, counting down.
GTAGTACCAAACACCCAGATTTTCTAGAATTTTAGTACAGGTTTAAAAAAAATAATGCATAATGCAAATCATTTAAAAAAATGTAATACGTCTCAAATAAAGTGCGCACAACAAATTATATTTATCTAAACCCGGCACGTGTAATACCTATGCGTATGCTTAACTTTCGCATAAACAAATTCAAGAATTTTGTTTGTTGACCTTGACAAACCTATCATTCTGCAACGTAATATACACTCCTCTCGTGACGGCCAATCAAATTGCAGGAATTAGTGGCACGATTTCACTACGTCAACTCGAGTAAAAGAAATGAATTATTAATTACAAATCATTGAACGTTGTATTTTCCGCTAGTAGGTAGTTGTTTTTTTTCTTTTAATGGTTTCTCTTTAAGTACATAATTGTTAACCTAAATGATTTATCATTAAAACGATTCACATGGAATATGAAAAAAAAATGTGTTTGTGCGTTGTAAGATTTTTTATAAATCTTTTTTTAATTAACTTATTTTTTATAATAATTGGATGACATTATTACCTATTTTAAATTTATTACAACATTACAACAAATATGAAAATTTATTAAATAGGTACAAAATTAATATTTGACAAATTAAAATTTACTCCCTTTAAACCATCTATTTTTGGAAATATCGATCTAAAAATCCACTTATATGGAAATTTTACCCTCAATTTTCACTACTATTCTCTCTTCAACCCTTTCATGTTACGTTTTTTGTACTTTTTTCCAAAACTTTTCTAAAATTTCAGTTCCAAATCCATAGTTTGTGGCATTTTATGTTAAGAATACATTTTTTCAAAACAATATAATAATTTTAAACATTTTTCTCATATCACATTACATTTTTTTCTATGTACAAAGGGGTAGGTATTTAAATATTTATCGATTTAAACTGATCATTTTTTTATAGATGTGGATACCTACTACAAACTGTTAAATGCAATTTAATATAGGGTAAAAAATTGTTTATCAAAGTCACTAAATTATTTATATTCCCATATCAACATAAATAAACTCACAAACCACATAAATATCAACAACAAATATAAAAAAATGTATTACCTATATATACCTATACAAAGGTTAGCATATGCTTCCATATGTATTATAATTATGTTTTATTGCTTAGTAATTATTTTAAAAATATAGGTACCTATAACAATTCAATTAATCCAACATTCAATTTTGAAAAAAAAATACTTAAATTTGACTAATTAGATAAATCTGTAACAATTAAATTGTCTTAGTACATTGTTTAATTATAATATTTATAAATTATCATGAGATAAGCTTAGTGTTATTCACTTCCATAACCACACAATCAAGCTGATATAAATTAAAGTCAAGTCAATGACTTATTTGGATACTATAAAAACCTTACTACAGCAGAGAAAAATCATGAGGATGTGGCCTGCAATAGTAGTTTGTGCAACTAGTGTGGATATGATGGCCATATCGCACGAGGACGAAGTTTGAGCACGACGCCGTAGGTGGAGTGCTCAATCGTTCGAGTGCGATATGGACAATCCACACGAGTCGAACAGTACATTTTTTCTACGACCCATTCAAGAAAAAATCTAGAAAATAAACATTTGAATAAACTGTAAAATAAATATAACTTGAAATAAAAAATTTTCAACAATTTTATTCATAATCGTACCAATTCAATTTTATGTCTTCACTAATTTTTTGTGATAAACGTACAGTTTTTAAATGTACAAATTGTATAATGTTACGGTTTCTTTTTTTAAATATGCGATGCTGTTATAAATAGATGTTGCCAGTCGGACTCCCGCAAAAAGGGTACCGTACCTTTATTTATAATAATGAATATTATGCTAAATATTTCAAGCGTCTGCCTGTTGTAGTTATCAATATTGAGCAGAATAATTATTTAAAAATAAAATTAACAATTGAAAAAAAATTTCTTCACCCGGATTCGAACTCGGGCCTACCTTCATGAATGTCCAGTATGTTAACCACTCGGCTACCGAGATTCATTGAAAGTACATCTCAGAAGTATTACATACCTTCATAAAAACTGACCTTCATCGGTAGTCCCTTAAATACCCATTTTATTCTGTTTTTAGTATTTGTTATTAATTTATAAGGTTTATTTTATTCAAGTTTATTTTTATAAATTAATATTCTGGATCCAGTGCTTCTGGGAGAGACTTTTTTTTAAAAGTTATTTTGACGTTTCTTTAAATTGAAAAAAAGATGAATGACGAGTACTAAACGCGAATGCTGATTGGTGGTTTTCATATACGTTCTAGGATGTATATGAAATCATATACGTTCAGTTAACCGATATGGCCTACATTTCCATTCTCTAAACTGTGCAGGAAATGGATAATATACATGTGGGTGTAGAAAAAGATGTAATTGAAATATTTACTAGGTACTTCTTTAATAAAAGTGTTTTTATTGTAATTATTCTGTTTTTCATTATTTCATGTCAATTTCCTTAATTTATTTAAATTTTATTTAGATTGAATTATATGAAACCACAGAGATGGTTACAAGTAGAACAGATGATACCAATAATCAAAAAATAAGTATAATAAATGTACCTAATTTTATTCAATCCAATTTAATTAAGTAGGTATGGTTGCTGTCAATTGCAGCTACTGGTGGATTATTTTTAAATTTTCAGAAGAATCAGGCTAATTGATATGTTCACCTCCCAATATCTTTCTAAATAAATATTTAGGTACTCTGGTCAATTATATAAACCAGTATAAACCAAATGTCAAATATACCATGAATAAGAGACTTTAATTTATTTTTGGGGTCCCCTAAGGATCATAAAATAATTTATTCTAGTAATGACTGGTTCATACTTTAGGTATATTAGGCAATTTACCCTTTCAACATTCATATACTTTATAAGTATTGTTTCTATCAATAGTCAAGGTAGGTATTTTTCAATTCCATTTCCTTTTATATTTTTATAGAAGTATTTAGATAGAGATTTGTGTTAAAAACTAAAAACAATAGATACCTATGAAGAGTAATAATTCAGACATGAATTCTAATAGGTATATTATTTCTAAATGAAACATACAAATGTATCAAATTATGGTAAATGAAGAATTGTGACAACTTAAATAAATATTTGCTCTTGTCATTTTGGGTGGTGTAAACAATAACAGACTAAATTCTTAAATTTCCATTTAAGAAAAGTAAGGACAAAGCAATTAATACATATGTGGGGTTTCATATTTTCATTTAAATATTTATCAATAATTACAGTATGGTTGACACCCATTTGAAAACATAGGATAATATAACTGTAATGCATTCAGTACGTTCTTAACAGAGATGACAAATAGGGGGGATTTCCCATCAACCCTTCTTGGGACACTATTGATTTTCTCTTTGTTACTGGATACTCTTAGTTTATAAAATTTGGTATTGAAATACCATAAAACTGTTTGTTTCTAATAAAAGTAAATAACTTACAGCAGATCCTCACAGAATTTCAATTAAAGTCGACGAAAATATTATGATATATTTCACAATCAACACAAAGAACTATACCTCCACTCTCACAAAACCGACTTCGACACCGTATAAATTAAATCATACGATAAACAGCTGATTTTAGAGTCGGGGACCCAGAAAGAACCGGTCTATTTGCTAGGTTGCCTATCCTGCAGGGTGACATTATAAAATCAGTATGAAGCAAGTAAAATGAACTAATACACTACGTAGCTAATTATTTTGCACATTTTCAGCTGTCAAAAATGCCATTCCAGTCCAGTCCAGTCCCAGGACCAACCCAGAACAACCCTGCAGCAATTTGCCATTTTGAAGATTTTCACCAAACTGTTCCTACGTGGATTTCACTCTACTCTTTCGTTCCATTTTTGTAGTTATTCAAACCAGTCAACTAATTTTCGCTAAGTTAGTTGTTTCAACAGATTTTTCAGTGCCTGATAGGTGCTAATGATGTCTCATCAATGTCAAATCGCAGCAATGCATTTCTTGCTTGGGAAAAGGTGTAATTTCTTTGTGTGGTTATTCTGTAGTCGGTGCATAGAAAGTTCTGTGTTACAGTGCACAGAAAACTCTGTGGCCCAATACTAGAAAAACAAACCTGTCCCACAACTGTCAAACTTGTCACTTGTCATTAACTTCATAACTTGTCATTTTTCTCAGTTGGTCGGTTAAAAGTGTAAAAAACCTAAGGTTATTAATTGATCGTGAACATATAATACTCATATTTTACTTATTAATAATATCTTATCTGTATATGAATTGAAAATTACTTGGAGCCCCAAAAAATGGGGGATTCATTGGAAGCAACCGAAACAAGCCACGAAGCCCAGAATGTGGCTTTGATAGATTTTACTGCTTTTACGAATTTTATCTTGAAAGCAGCCACTGTTCTCTTACCGGAAGATGACGGTCAAGCCGAACCGGCTAATCTGATAGCAGCTATAGATGATAAAACAAACCAAGAGTGTATTAGGAAGTTTATAAGTGACAGCCAAATTTCAACTTTGTACATCCAAAGAAATTCTTCTAAAGGTAAACATGACTCACTTATTTGCATATTCCATAATAGTTATATATAAGTTTTTATAAATCCTGTCATACACATTCTAATACCTTATAGTGTGACGTAGATGATACTTTACTTTTCATATTTTTTATCAACCTTATCACTTATACTTGTATCTTGTATAATTATTCACCAAATATATGAATTTTGTTATATTTATTTACCTAAAACAAGGAGACCTTCAATTAAGGTCATGATCAATAGTTTTTGGTATTGATTTAATTGTTTATGTAAATACCTACTTATATTAGAAGATATATAAGAATACCTATATGATTGAAACTTGTTTTATTATTTTTGATCACTTTCTAATAGGCTCAAAAACATGATTATTAAATGGAAAAAAAATTTTAATCAGTGTTACAATATAATTAAGTTAATAATATTTAAAGCATTTCATTAAATGGGTGTGATTTAAAAAAATTAACTATTTGTAAATATTATTTGAAAAAGTACAAGTTGACATACAAACCAATATGTTTAAGTCAAAATGGAAATTTTCTTTGAAACGTATGTTACAGATGATGACAGTGTGCAACCTCCAGAAGGTGAAGAAGAAAAAGAACCGGTTACATACTATGTTAGCAATGAAGTTCATTATTCAAACTCTAAAATGTCCAGTTTAGTATGTATTAAAAGGGGACCAGTAATAGAAGCAGACAAAAGTATTAGAGCACAAGTCAGGCTCATGAATTTTAGTGAAGGATCTCCTTATGAAATACTACATGATTATGTCAGCAGAACAGTTGCCCCATTCTTTAAATCATATGTTAAAGAATCTGGGAGAGCAGATCGGTAAGTGACTATCATCATCCACTACTCACACATAATTTGTCAAGGATTTGAATTTTGTTTACTTAATTCTTGTATTATATTGTATCATTTAAGATTCAATGTTCAATTGCATATGTTAGCTTAGATTGATGTATTGTTGAATATTTATTATTATAATGCAATGCCACATTTCATATTAGTGATGGAGACAAAATGGCCCCAGCAGTGGAAAAAACAATTGCAGAGTTGGAAATGGGCTTACTACATTTACAGCAAAACATTGATATTCCTGAAATAACCTTACAAGTTCATCCTTATGTAGCCAGTCTAATCAAACAATGTGCTGATGAAGGAAGAAAACCTAAAGTAGCAGACTTTAGTGATAAAGTAGATGACTCCAACTTTTTAAATCAATTGCAACATGGTGTTAATAGATGGATCAAGGAAATACAAAAGGTGGGATGCAGTTTTCAACTATCAATATTTTCAATGCATTTTTTATATCTTGAATATTTTAGGTAACAAAATTAGACCGAGATCCTTCATCAGGTACTGCTCTTCAGGAAATAAGCTTCTGGTTGAATTTAGAAAGAGCTCTTCATCGTATCCAAGAAAAACGTGAGAGTATGGAAGTTGCTCTTACATTAGATATCCTGAAACATGGAAAAAGATTCCATGCTACTGTATCATTTGATACTGATACTGGTCTTAAACAAGCAATAGGTAAAACATTTTAATCTAACCTTACATTGAAATGAAAAAGTTTTTCATGTCGATATTTAATTAAAACAATTAAAATTTCAGCAACAGTCAATGACTATAATCCCTTGATGAAAGACTTTCCCATTAATGATTTATTAGCAGCCACAGAACTAGAAAGAATTCGAGCTGCTATACAACTAATTTTTGCCCATCTAAGAAAAGTGAGATCAACCAAGTATCCAATCCAAAGATGTTTGAGACTTGTCGAAGCAATTTCCAGAGACTTAGGTGCCCAGCTACTAAAAGTTTTGGGAACTAGGAGATTAATGCACATCCCTTCTGATGAGTTTGAGAAAGTCATGACGCAGTGTTTTGAAGTCTTTTCAATTTGGGAAGATGAATATGAAAAATTGCAAGCTTTGTTGAGGTGAGACTTGGATTCATATTAAGAGAATACATATTTCTCTTGTCATATATCAAAGTTGTGATTTCTTATCAACAATTCAGGAAGTTTTAACAGAAATACTTGCTATATTTCAAAACCAAACTTTATATCAATTTATTTTCAGAGATATAATGAAAAAGAAACGCGATGAACATATGAAAATGGTATGGCGCATATCACCTCAGCACAAAAAATTACAGAGTAGAATGGATCAAATGCGTAAATTTCGTAAACAGCATGAACAGTTACGCACTGTTATTGTTCGTGTTTTAAGACCCAGCATTAAAGAAACTGTTGTGCCAATTGAGGGTGGAGACAATGAAACCCCAGAACCGACATTTTCTCTAGATGCTGCTGATGCCAACGCTATAGAGGTGAGCATAATTCTTGTTTCATTCGTAAATTCTATTCAAATCTTGAATTTTAGTACCTAATGTTTTGATAAGATTTTTAGTAACAATATTTTCTAATTTAGTCTTTCACGGGCTCTTTATAGTAGTAGTAGTAGTATTAATATATCATAAAAATGCATTTATAATATTTAAGGAGTTTAATTTATAATAAAATTTGTAACTTAACAGGAAGTCAATCTAGCATATGAAAACGTCAAAGAAGTGGACTGCTTAGACATCTCCAAGGAAGGACAAGATGCATGGGATGCTGCTGTTCAAAGGTGAGTTCAAACTTGTAATTTGCACATATTCTGCAGTTTTAGTTGCAAGTATCCCAGTTAGTATAATTAATAAGGTTATCAATAGAAGAGGGTAGGTATGTACATTAAATAAAATGTTTTTAGATATGAAGAACGTATTGACAGAGTTGAAACCAGAATCACTGCACATTTGCGTGACCAATTGGGCACTGCTAAAAACGCCAATGAGATGTTTCGAATCTTTTCTCGTTTCAATGCACTCTTTGTTAGACCACACATTAGAGGAGCCATTCGGGAATACCAAACTCATCTTATACAAAGAGTGAAGGATGACATTGAAGCTCTTCACGAAAAATTCAAGGTATTAACTGAAAACTTGGGATAAATTTGTTAATAACAAATTATTCGTATAATTCTATTATAGGTTCAATATCCTCAAAGTAACAGCGCGAAAATAAGTAAAGTAAGAGATCTGCCTCCAGTTGCTGGTTCAATTATTTGGGCCAAACAAATCGATCATCAACTTACCACATATTTGAAACGCGTGGAAGATGTATTAGGTTAGTTTACACTATATTTTAATTTCCGCTTTTATTAATATAATGTTGAATTATCTTCTTCAGGTAAAGGTTGGGAAAATCATATAGAAGGTCAAAAGCTCAAAGCTGATGGTGATAGCTTTCGTATAAAGCTGAACACACAAGAAATATTTGACGATTGGGCTCGAAACGTGCAACAGCGAAATCTAGGGGTTTCTGGGAGGATCTTCACCATTGAGGCAGTTCGTTCGAGAAGTGGTAGAGGAAATGTGTTGAAATTGAAAGTTAACTTTCTTCCTGAAATTATTACTTTGGCAAAAGAAGTACGGAATTTGAAATGTTTGGGATTCAGAGTACCGTTAGCTATTGTCAATAAAGCTCATCAGGCGAATCAGTTGTATCCGTTTGCTATATCGCTCATTGAGAGTGTAAGGACTTACGAAATGACTTTGGAAAAGGTAAATATGAGATTACTAAAATTCTGTTTTTGGGTTTTAATTCAATTAAAATTGTATTAAAAAGATTACAGAGTATTATTACATTAATAAATGCAAATTGTGTGATTGGAAGCATCTTGACATTCACCAAGACCTAAACAATTGTTCCCACCTACTTCTAGTCCGTTCCTATGGAAAGGGGCTTGTTTTTAAACGCAAAAAGTATAAAAAAATCATTATCTTTTGCTATGTTTGAAGTACTTCTATGTTTAACCACGTGAAAACACTTAAAATATTTTTAATTTCCTTTGGAGACCTTGTTTTATTTGACTATCTACAAATGAACATTAAAAAACATTATAATAAGCTAATTTTTTTGTTACATACACTTTGAAATATTATATTTTAACCCAAAAATAGATTGTGGCAAATTGTGAAATTTTCAAACACAAATCGCTTGTGGAATTTAAAGGTTATTTCAATATTAATAGCTAACGAACAGGAACAGTCCAGCCGTTGGTGTTAAGGTAGATGTGCTGTAGATCTGGCATGGAACCAGTAACCCTTGCATGTTTAGTGTTTTCTTCTTCCTCGCTTCGCAGATGACATTGTTCAGTCTCTACTGAATACATGTCCCTATAAGAAACTATTATTTCCCTAAATATTGAACGACCACCATTGAAAAACAGACCTTGCTTTGTTGAGCTTTAAAACAGCATGTTTCCCTACTTTAATTTGAAAATATTTCTTATGCGAGTCTGTGGTAAAGAGTGTAAGGACCAAAGCTAGTTCAACTTCACAATGAAGAGTAAAATAAAAACAGGATTTAGAGTATGCAAATGATATTTCTTAAACAAAAAGAATGTGAATAGCTTTTGGCTCAGTTTTTTTTTGTGCTAATACTTTTAAACAGTATTACAGTATGCATTGTTTGGTCATTAGACTGAAAATCAGGAATCTTTCAACGTTGTTTTTAATTGAAGCAAAATTAAAAAGGTAAAATAGGTTTTATAAAGCAAAAATCGACTTTAAATAAAATTTATACCTATTGCTAAACAATTTGATATAAAATATGCTTTTTTGAAATCATTTCTGCTCACAGATAATACCTCATATGTTCTTAAGTTTTTGGTTGCATTGTATAATATTCCAGTATGTACCCCTGCATTATGTCGCTTTGTTTTATCAATGTACTGATAAAATTAATAAAAGAAGAAAAATTAAAATTTGAAATTTTTGTAGATTGAAGATAAGGCTAGCATAATTCCTCTTGTTGCCGGTATGCGTAAAGAAGTTCAACAAGTCATTGGAGAAGGTATTCAATTAGTCTGGGAGAGCTACAAGCTAGATCCCTACGTTCAACGTTTCTCAGGTAATTTACATAAAACTAGAATCTATTCAAATTTCATTTAAGCCCCATCAAAACAATATCTTCTCTTTTATAGATCTGGTTGTTAGCTTTCAAGAAAGAGTCGAAGAGTTAGTTTTTGTAGGTGAGCAGTTGGAAGTTGATGTAAAATCATTAGAAACTTGTCCATATTCTGCCAATACATTTGCGGATATCTTATCCAAGATTCAACACGCCGTTGATGATTTATCATTGAAACAATATTCAAATTTACACATATGGGTATCAAGATTGGATGAGGAGGTAATTAGACTTTTATTATATAAAAGCTAGGCAATAATTTGCAGTATTCTTTACCAAATGCTCTTACCTTTCAAATAAACACATAAAAAATATATTTTTAGGTTGAAAAGAATCTATCGAGACGACTTCAAGCCGGCATCGAAGCCTGGACAGACGCTTTAAGCGGAGAAAAGAAAGAAATCGATCACAGTATGGATACGGATGCTCCAGCTCAACCAACACATAAACCCGGAGGTGATCCTCAGATCCAAACCATGATTCATGAAGTACGAATCACAAACCAAACTATGTACTTGTATCCGAGCATTGAAGAAGCACGGTTTTTAATAATGCAACAATTATTCGCTTGGCAAGCCATCGTTACGTCTCAGCAAAGACTGCAAAGTAGTAGATATCAAGTTGGGATCGATAAACCCGTTACCGAAACGTATAGGAACATTTTGACCAAGTTACCAGGTGGGGCACATCCTCTTAATAGCGCGTACAGTGCTATAGCTTCCAAAATTAAAGAAGTAAGTTTTTGTTAATTTTGGTCCAATAAAAAAAACGAAATAATTGAAATATTATTAGCAATAACAATATCAACTTTGTAGGTTCAAAGTTACGTTAATGAATGGTTAACTTATCAATCTCTCTGGGACTTACAAGCCGACAACCTTTATGGAAAACTAGGGGAAGATATTAGTAAATGGATGGAATGCTTGAATGACATTAAGTAAGTCTTCACTATTATCAACAATGAGCATAATAATTTCAATCATTCAATTTTTTTTAGAAAAACTCGTACCACTTTCGATACTTCAGATACTCGTCGCGAATTCGGTCCCATTATTATCGATTTTGCCAAGGTGCAAAGCAAAGTTTCGCTAAAGTACGACTCTTGGCATAAGGATACGTTGGGCAAATTTGGTAGTTTACTCAGTAACGAAATGACATCTTTCCACGCCAACGTTTCAAAATCACGATCAGATTTGGAATTACAAAGCATAGAAGCAGCAAGTACTTCAGATGCTGTCAGTTTTATAACTTATGTGCAACAGTTAAAACGAAATATGAAAGCCTGGGAGAAGCAAGTTGATATTTACAAAGAGGGACAGCGTATTTTGGAACGTCAGAGATTCCAGTTCCCTACTAGCTGGTAAGTATTCTTATTTTTCTCAAAAATTTTAATTTTTTATATTATTATTATTATTTTTTTTTATTTTATTTTCTCTTTTCAATGTCACATTATACATTAACAAATACAAATTAAAAGGCCCTGAGCGTTAGCTATGTGGGCCATACAGGTAGGTACATTTTCCTATAGTAAAAAAAAAAAGTTCAACTTAAATAAATAGTAATCACAGTTTAGCAAAATCACAGATATTTTTTTTTTAAGAGAAAGGTAAGATGAGCATTTTTACTAGTCCTTAAAGAAATTAGAGAATATAAGCTGCTTCAAGTGGTTTTTGAAATAATTCAGCCGCGAGGTTTTTAGGGATGATGGTAGCTTATTATAGAGTCTCACACCCTCAGCAAGTATACTTCTTTGTCCTATCGATGTCTTCATAAAGGTTGTTGTGATGTTGTCACTACTTCTTAGATTGTGCTCATGCACGTTTCTGGTTGTGCTAAAGTTTATGTTTGATGTGGAATTGTTGAGTCTACATTTATGTATATAGATGCATGACTGGAAGATGTGTAAAGACTTGATGTCCATTATCTGATTGGGCAGGTATAGATTTTCAGTAGGATGTAGCCTTGGCAAATTGAAAATTCTTTTTATCGCCTTGTTCTGAAGAACCATTAGTGGTTTGATTTTATTCTGGAAAGTGCAGCTCCATATGAGTGCTAAATAGGACAGGTGGCAGTGAATTAGAGAATAATATATAGCTTTCCTGTGCTTGACCTCAAGTACTTGTGCAGCTCTTCCTAAGACACCTATAGCTGGTGCAATCTTCTTGGCTACATTATTTATATGTTTTTCCCACGTGAGTTTGTTGTCAATACATAGACCTAGATACTTAATGCAATCAGTTTTCTTTAGTTGATTCGTTCCAGTTCCTATGGTTAATTGCTGCCACTCCTGATCTCTGGATATGACCAGATAGTTGGATTTGTCAATGTTGAGGGTTAGTTTATAATGACACATCCATTCCTTCACGAGATTCAGATCTGATTCGATCTGCATTTTCAGTAGTTGCTTCCCTTTACCAAAGTATACGAGACATGTATCATCAGCATATAATTGTATCTGACCTTGGAGAGGAAGTTGAGCTATAGAGTTGATATAGATTAAGAACAGTGTTGGCCCCAGGATTGAACCTTGTGGAACGCCACATCTGATGTCATCTAGGTTGCTGGTTTCATTGTTGATTTCTACATGTTGCATGCGCCCTTGGAGGTAATCCTTAAACCATGCCAGAGGTGTTCCTCTCAATCCAATGCTCTCCAAAACATTTACTAGCATCCTGTGTTCCACCGTATCAAATGCTTTCTTTAAATCCAATGAAACAAGAACGCCAGCCATACCTTTGTCAATGTTGTCACAGATATTAGTAATGAGATCAGTCACAGCTGTCGTATATATAAAATATTGTATTATCTCAGGCTACATGTAGAAAATTTGGAAGGCGAATATTATCAAAAACCCAATTACCATCGTATATGGTGTAGGGTATACTTTTACAATTATACTTATTCCAACTAGGTACATTGCATTATGCTTAAGACATATATTTCCATTTTTTCATCGTTGCTCCGGTCCAGATAGAATTTTTTTCATGTACAAATTTAGCCCATTGTTTTTATCTCTTGCCATTGTTTTTGCTTCTGTCCATGTTTTACCTTTTTCTTGCAGTATGCCTACCATAACACCATCCCATGTTTGTTTTGGTCTTTCCTTTTTCATTCTTTTTTGTATTTTTGATTGCCATACTTTTTTCTCCTAAATTCTTGAACATTTCTGCTGTTAACTTATCAATTCCTGGAGATTTTCCATTTTTCAATTCATTTATTATTTCCTGTAATTCTTTTACAGTTACAATGTCTTCATTTTCTATTATTGCATCTTTTTTTTTGTTAATATCCTGAACTTTGCTGTCTGCTCCTAATAATTCCTCAAAATACTCTTTCCATCTATCAATTTCTTCGTTTTCATTTCTTATTATATCTCCTTTTTTATTTTTTATCCATGTTATTTCTTGTGTTTTTTCCTTTCTTAATGACTTTAATGTTTTGTAAAACAGTTTTTGATTTGATTTACTTTTGCTTTCCATTTTTTCGCCAAATTCTTTCTACTGATTTCTTTCAGCTACTGCTACCATCTCTTTTACACTTTTCCTCTTATCTTCGTACATTTCATAGTTTTCCGTTGTTTTGTTATTTACATATATTTTCCACGCTTCTTTTTTAAATTTTACTTCTATTTTAATTTTAATATTGTATAATCTCAGGCTACATGTAGAAAATTTGGAAGGCGAATGGGGAGCTTTCAATGAAATAATTAAACGAAAAGATTCAAGTATTCAAACTCAAGTTGCAAGTCTCCAACAGAAAATCGTATCTGAAGATAAAGCAGTGGAAAGCCGCACTAACGATTTCCTTAACGACTGGGAAAAAAGTAAACCAGTCGAAGGCCATCTTAGACCAGACGATGCTTTATCCCAACTACAACTATTTGAAAGTAAATTCTCCAGACTCAAAGAAGAAAGAGATAATGTTGCTAAAGCTAAGGAAGCTCTTGAATTACAAGATCCTGGCGGCATAAGTACCAGCGAAGATAGAATGCAAGTAGTTTACGAGGAATTACAAGATTTAAGAGGTGTCTGGTCTGAATTGGCACGTATATGGCAACAAATTGATGAAACTAGAGAAAAACCATGGTTATCCATTCAACCGAGAAAATTAAGGCAGCAACTTGACGCATTGAGTACACAACTAAAGGAATTACCTGCTAGGTTTGTATTTTCTTTTTGTAATTAAATGAATGATCTATTATTTGTTATTTTAATTCCAGATTGAGGCAATATGCATCCTATGAATACGTTAAGAAAACCCTACAAACTTATACTAAAGTTAACATGCTAATAGTGGAATTAAAATCTGATGCACTCAAAGAACGTCACTGGAAACAACTAATGAAGCAGCTGAGAGTAAATTGGGTTCTATCCGATCTAAATTTAGGACAAGTATGGGATGTGAATCTGCAAAAAAATGAAGCTATCGTAAAAGATATTATTTTAGTGGCACAAGGAGAAATGGCTCTCGAAGAATTCTTGAAACAAGTCCGTGAATCCTGGCAAACATATGAACTTGATTTAATTAATTATCAGAATAAATGCAAACTTATAAGAGGCTGGGATGATCTTTTTAATAAAGTCAAAGAGCACATTAATTCGGTAGCAGCAATGAAACTGTCTCCTTACTATAAAGTATTTGAAGAAGAAGCTTTAACCTGGGAGGAAAAGTTGAATCGCATCAATGCTCTGTTCGACGTATGGATCGATGTTCAAAGAAGATGGGTATATTTGGAAGGAATATTTTCAGGAAGTGCCGATATTAAAGCTCTTCTACCTGTAGAAACTTCCAGATTCCATAGCATTAGCTCCGAATTTTTAGGATTGATGAAAAAAGTGAGCAAAAGTCCCATGGTTATGGATGTATTAAACATTCCAGGAGTACAAAGAGCTTTAGAAAGATTAGCAGACTTGTTAGGAAAAATTCAAAAAGCTTTGGGAGAATACTTGGAAAGAGAACGTACCTCATTTCCTCGATTCTATTTCGTGGGAGATGAGGATTTATTAGAGATCATTGGTAACAGCAAAAATATAGCTCGACTTCAAAAACATTTCAAAAAAATGTTCGCTGGCGTTGCTTCCATATTATTAAATGACAATAACACAATAATTACTGGTATAGCTTCGCGAGAAGGGGAAGAAGTTAATTTCAACAACCCCGTTTCCACTGTAGATCATCCGAAGATAAATGAATGGCTTACCATGGTCGAAAAAGAAATGAGAGTAACTTTAGCTTCAAATCTAACACAAGCAGTGCAAGATATTAAACAGTTCAAAGATGGTATCGATCCTAAAGGTTACATGCAATGGGTCGATAAGTACCAAGCACAAATAGTAGTACTAGCGGCTCAGATATTATGGAGTGAAGACGTTGAAGCTGCTCTCGTAAAAATGAACGGCGAACCACAAAAAGGAACTTTGGAAAAAGTCCTCCAACAAGTAGAAGGTACACTGAACGTCCTTGCCGATTCAGTTCTTCAAGAACAACCTCAACTGAGAAGAAAGAAATTAGAGCATCTGATTAACGAATTTGTACATAAAAGAACTGTCACCAGAAGACTAATTGCTAACGGAGTTTGCAGTAATAAATCCTTTGAATGGTTGTGCGAAATGAGATTTTATTTCGATCCACGTCAAACTGAAGTGCTTAAACAATTGACCATTCACATGGCTAATGCAAGATTTTACTATGGTTTTGAATATTTGGGAGTTCAAGATCGCCTTGTACAGACTCCCTTGACAGATAGATGCTACTTAACTATGACCCAAGCTTTAGAAGCTAGATTGGGAGGTTCTCCATTTGGTAAGTCCTTTAATATTCCAGTATATACAGTATGCGAAAAGTCTATCGAGTCCATTCCATTTACACAGTACGACAAGGAAAATATGAGAAAAACTGCTTGAAAGAGAGAGAAGAATAATTGTGGGCGTATTTAGTTGAATGACGAGAGCTGAATGGATGAACCTCGGATGAACTAGATACGCCCACAATTATTTTTCTCTCTCTTTCAAGCATTTTTTCTCATATTTTCCTTGTCGTACTTGTGTATATGGAATGGACTCGATAGACTTTTCGCATACTGTATGTTTAATATTAACATGGCTATCGAATGTTTACTTGACGTGTTATACACATTATTTTAGGTCCGGCTGGTACTGGTAAAACGGAATCAGTCAAAGCTCTGGGTAACCAATTAGGTCGTTTTGTATTGGTGTTTAATTGCGATGAAACCTTCGATTTCCAAGCGATGGGAAGAATATTCGTTGGTCTTTGCCAAGTAGGAGCATGGGGTTGCTTTGATGAATTTAACCGATTGGAAGAAAGAATGTTATCAGCTGTTTCACAACAAATTCAAACCATTCAAGAGGCACTGAAGTCTCAAAAAGAAGCTGCCGCAGAGGGTGCTGCAACAGGAAGTATGCATATTACTTGTTACTGTTTGTATTATTGATAATAATTTATTTTTTATTTATTATAGGTATAAGTGTTGAACTTGTTGGAAAACAAGTAAAAGTATCTGTAGATATGGCTATATTTATTACCATGAATCCTGGTTATGCTGGAAGATCCAATCTTCCGGATAACCTGAAGAAATTGTTCAGATCTTTGGCCATGACCACCCCAGACAGACAACTTATCGCTGAAGTTATGTTGTTCTCCCAAGGTTTCAGACAAGCTGAAAAATTGGCTTGCAAGATCGTTCCATTCTTCAGGTAAATATTAATATTGCGAATCTTATCATTTTTGCATTTTTTCTTATCAATTTTTTTTAGGTTATGTGACGAACAATTGTCCAATCAATCTCACTACGATTTTGGTCTGAGAGCACTAAAATCCGTCCTTATCTCAGCCGGTAATGTAAAGAGAGATAGAATACAACGAATTAAAGAAGGGATGACGCAACGAGGAGAAACTAATATAGATGAAGCTAGTATAGCCGAAAATTTACCCGAACAGGAAATTTTGATACAATCAGTTTGTGAAACTATGGTTCCCAAATTAGTAGCTGAAGACATACCACTATTATTTAGCTTATTAAATGATGTATTCCCTAATGTTCAGTACACCAGAGCTGAAATGCAAGGTAATTAATTATTATTCACAACCTTATTTTTAAATTTTCAAAAAATTTATTACATTTTTTTTCATTTAAAGGTCTAAAAGATGAAATTAGAAAAGTTTGCGCCGAAGAATATTTGGTTTGTGGAGAAGGAGACGAACGCGGATCAGCTTGGATGGAAAAGGTAAAAAAAATTTCAACTCGTTCAAATTGTGTTCATACATTCATATCAATTAATTCAGTTCATATAATATCGCTCGTATAAATATTTTTTTAAATAAAATAAAAATGGTAAGTTGGGATTAGTTATCACTAATGCATCATTCATCATTTCATGCTGCTGCACAGAGGGATACGTGGTTGTCTAAGGTATTTCTTTATATAATCATACATTTTTGTATCACTGTTGAATATTCTCATGTTTGCATAACCGATATTTATTTAAATATTGGGTGAACATTTGAAGCTGAACACTATTATATTTGTTTCAAATTTGTATATAAGGTTCTACAACTCTACCAAATATCCAATTTGAATCACGGTCTGATGATGGTTGGTCCAAGTGGTTCTGGCAAGAGTTCAGCGTGGAGGGTTCTTCTCAAAGCTCTTGAAAGATTCGAGGGTACTGAAGGTGTTGCACATGTCATCGATCCTAAGGCAATTAGCAAAGAAGCACTTTATGGTGTGTTAGATCCTAACACGAGAGAATGGACTGATGGTCTTTTCACCCACATTTTAAGGTACCAAAATAAATTGCAATCTTTTGCCTCCTAAAACTAAATATTTTTTCTTCCCACAGAAAAATCATCGATAATGTTAGAGGAGAGATCAACAAACGTCAATGGATTATCTTTGATGGGGATGTAGACCCTGAATGGGTAGAAAATTTGAATTCTGTCTTGGATGACAATAAATTATTAACTTTACCAAACGGTGAACGTCTTTCTTTGCCTCCAAATGTTAGAGTCATGTTTGAAGTAAGTATTTAAATTATTTTTTTTATTAACATTAAATTATGTAATATTTCTTTTATTCAAACAGGTTCAAGATTTGAAATACGCAACTCTAGCCACAGTATCCCGTTGTGGTATGGTGTGGTTCTCAGAGGACGTTTTATCTACGGATATGATATTCGAAAACTATATTCTTCGTTTAAGGAATATTCCTCTCGAAGAAAGTGAAGAAAGCAGTTTTGGAAAAAAATCCGACAAAGAAGACTTACTTTCTCCAACTCTACAATTACAAGTTGACGTCGTTAATTTATTACAACCATATTTATCCCCCGACGGTCTTGTGGTGCGCAGCTTGGAATATGCTATGGAACAAGAACACATTATGGATTTCACTCGACTTAGAGCGCTTAGTTCACTTTTTTCCATGTTAAATCAAGCCGTGAGAAATGTTTTACAATACAATCACATGCACCCAGATTTCCCACTGTCCAACGAAACTTTGGACAAATATATACCAAAATGTTTGATATATTCAGTTCTTTGGAGTTTTTCTGGTGATGCAAAACTTAAAATTCGATCAGACGTCGGTGATTTCATCAGATCCGTTACTACTGTACCTCTTCCGCCTGATAATAACATGCCTATAATCGATTATGAAGTTACCATTGAAGGAGAATGGTCGCTTTGGTCTAATAAAGTTCCTCAAATCGAAGTAGAAACACATAAAGTTGCTTCACCAGATATCGTTGTACCTACTTTGGATACTGTAAGACATGAATCTTTATTGTATACTTGGTTAGCTGAACACAAACCCTTAGGTGAGTCTTTCTTTTAATCAAAGATCTACTTAACTAATTTTAATATTACAGTGCTTTGCGGACCACCTGGTTCTGGTAAGACAATGACTCTATTTTCGGCTTTAAGAGCATTACCAGATATGGAAGTTGTCGGTTTAAATTTCTCTTCTGCTACAACTCCCGAACTATTACTGAAAACTTTCGATCATTACTGTGAATACAGAAAAACGCCCAACGGTGTAGTTTTGTCCCCCATACAGGTAAGTCGTTTTCTGTCCACAAAAAAGTTGAAACTATTCTCACCTTATGTTTATTTCAGTTGGGAAAATGGTTGGTGCTCTTCTGTGACGAAATAAATTTACCCGATATGGATAATTACGGTACTCAACGCGTAATAATGTTCTTACGTCAAATAGTAGAACAAAAAGGTTTCTACCGCGCTTCAGACCAAACTTGGGTATCATTAGAACGTATTCAATTTGTCGGTGCTTGTAATCCACCCACAGATCCCGGAAGGAAACCGTTATCTCATAGATTCCTTCGACACGTTCCAGTTATTTATGTAGATTATCCAGGAGAGACGTCTTTGAAACAGATATACGGTACTTTCACCAGAGCTATGTTGCGACTGGCACCTGGTTTGAAAGGTTACGCTGAACCATTGACCAACGCTATGGTAGAATTCTATTTAGCTTCTCAAGATAGGTTTACGCAGGACATGCAACCTCATTATGTGTATTCTCCAAGAGAGATGACCAGATGGGTACGAGGAATTTGCGAAGCTATTAGACCCTTGGATAATTTATCTGTAGAAGGTTTGTATCATTATTATTGATGAAAATTCCCAACCCAGATGAATTAAAGTAGAAAAATTGTTAGTAATAAAAATTGACCATATTTTCTAGGTTTGGTTAGACTGTGGGCACATGAAGCTCTTCGTTTGTTCCAAGACAGATTGGTAGAAGATACTGAAAGGCGATGGACCAATGAAAATATCGACGCTGTCGCGCTCAAACATTTCCCATCAGCAAATTGCGAAAAAGCTCTCGAAAGACCGATTCTTTACAGTAATTGGTTGTCTAAAGATTACGTACCTGTTGAGAGAGAACAACTAAGAGATTACGTTAAAGCAAGACTAAAAGTATTCTATGAAGAAGAACTCGATGTTCCATTGGTGTTGTTTGATGAAGTATTAGATCATGTTTTGAGGATTGATAGAATTTTCAGGTAAACACTTTGAATATCTTCTGTAAGTTCCTTGTGGCATTACTTATTATTTTTTCTCTTATTTTTTTGGGAATCAAACCACAATAATGTTTTTTATTTTTTATTTCGACGTTTCGGTAGCGTTCCAGCTACCGTTGTCAAGATTAACTAGTAATAAAAAAAATTTTTGGTCCCTATCTGACACAAAGAAAAAATATGACAACTAGACAATCAATAATATTTTGAAGTTTAAGACTACAAAACTTTGTTGTCAAATTTTATTAAGGTCCATTCATAGTAGATCACATCTCTGGTAAAATGTGAAATAATATATTTCATTTTATGACATTCTAACGATATGATAGTCTACTAGAAATGGAATCATTTTCGCTTATTTTAAAAATGCTGTTAATGAAACGTGTTTGTTGTTACTTTTTTGTGTATGATTATTTTTGTTTTCAAAATACTCAGTTTGGTGATTTTGTGTATCGATTAACAACTATGTATTCCAATGATAAATCATAAGAAAACCTGGATAAAAACTTATGATGCTATCCTGATAACGCAGATAATTGATTATTGGAAATTTCTCTTTCTAACATTGGTAACCAAATTTGACTACATTCGGCTGAAATACCTACTAGCTACACATTTATCTGCATTTAGTTGTATTAAAGCACTTTCTTTGATTTTTCGTCTTTTATTATTGGTCTCTTTCAATATTATTTTTGTCGATTCCCATTGAATCTTACGCCCCTCTTCCCAAGCATGTTTACAAATACCTGACTTAAAGAACTCCCTATCTTTGATATATTTTTTATGTTCACTTATTCAGACTTTCAATGGTCTAGATGTTTCACCTAAATAGAATTTGTCGCATTCACAAGATATCTGATATATGCAATTTTTTGAAGATCGTTCTTCATTTTTTAGTTTCGTTTTTGTTAGTTTAGATCTCAACGTGTTGTTAGATTTGAAGCTAGTTCGAATATTGAATTGATTACCAATTTTCTTAATTCTCTCTGATAAACCCTTAACATACGGTATTGTCAAGTTTTTAAAAATTATGTTAGCTGAATTATTAATATTATTGTTATTATTATGGGGTACTAACAATGAGCCCTTCTCTATATTCTTAATTTCTTTATTTACAAATTCTGCCGGGTAATTATTGGCATTTAAAACATTTTTTAGTAGAGTTTTCTCCTTTGTGAAATGATTATCATTAGAACAAATTCTGGCCCTATCGTATAAAGATTTTACTACCCCTTTTTTTAACGCTTATAGCATGATTTGATTCAAAATTCAAATACCTATTAGTGTGTGTTGACTTACGATAAACACTTGTTTCATACCCTGTAGGTGTTTTATTGATAAGAACATCTAAAAATGGCAAAAAATTGTTATTTTCAATTTCAAATTTTATAGATTTTTCTCCTTTGAGTTGAGTAAAGCATTATGTTTTTTTTTTTTAATTCTAGACAACCTCAAGGACATTTACTGTTGATCGGTGTTTCTGGAGCAGGAAAAACGACACTATCTAGATTTGTAGCTTGGATGAATGGTCTGTCCATTTTCCAAATTAAGGTTCATAATAAATATACTGCTGAAGATTTCGATGAGGATTTGAGATCTGTTTTACGAAGAAGTGGATGCAAACACGAAAAAATCGCATTCATCTTAGATGAATCTAACATGTTGGACTCAAGTTTCTTGGAAAGAATGAACACACTTCTAGCAAACGGAGAAGTTCCTGGATTGTTCGAGGGTGATGAATACACTACCTTGATGACACAGTGTAAAGAGGGAGCTCAAAGAGAAGGTAAGTCTATTTTGTTCATTCATTATTTATTTTTCCATTCGAACTTATTTGTCCTTTTGGAGTGATTTTTGGTAGGAACAAAACTTAGTTATGTTCGTGTTAAACCCTTTGTCAAAATTTCCTTCTAAATATTAATTTTTTTTAGGTTTAATGCTGGATTCCAACGACGAACTATACAAGTGGTTCACCCAACAAGTAATGCGTAATTTACACGTTGTTTTCACAATGAATCCATCCACTGATGGTCTTAAAGATCGAGCTGCCACATCCCCAGCTCTGTTTAACAGATGTGTCTTGAATTGGTTCGGCGATTGGTCAGATGGAGCTCTGTACCAGGTAAACAATATAAATCACTAAAAACCTGTGTGCCATTTTATAATCCATGTTTTTTTAACAGGTCGGTAAAGAATTTACCAATCGTCTTGATCTCGAAAAACAATCGTGGAAATGTCCAGATTTCTTCCCAGCTGCTTGTAATAATATTCCCGCTTCACCGACTCATAGACAAGCTGTCATCAACGCGTGTGTTTATGTACATCAAACGCTACATAAAGCTAACGGAAGGTTAGTAAAAAGAGGCAGTCGTACAATGGCGATTACTCCAAGACATTATTTGGACTTTATTCACCACCTTGTCAAGTTATACAACGAAAAAAGGTCAGATTTGGAAGAACAACAGTTACATTTGAACGTTGGGTTGAACAAAATTGCCGAAACTGTAGAGCAGGTATATATACTTTTTTTAATAAATGTTGACAAGTATTCTAATTTATTTTTCTTCATAGGTAGAAGAAATGCAAAAAAGTTTGGCTGTAAAATCACAAGAACTCCAAGCGAAGAATGAAGCTGCTAATGCAAAACTTAAACAGATGGTTAAAGATCAACAAGAAGCCGAAAAAAAGAAAGTTCAAAGTCAAGAAATCCAACAACAATTAGCAGTACAAACTATACATATTGAACAAAAGAGATCAGAAGTAATGGCTGATTTGGAACAAGTCGAACCTGCTGTCATTGAAGCACAACTTGGTAAGTTTTCCCCACTTTAATTAATTATGATTTTATTTTCCGATGTGTACATTTTAGCTGTGAAATCAATCAAGAAACAACAATTGGTAGAAATTCGTACGATGGCAAATCCTCCAGCTCTTGTAAAATTGGCTTTAGAATCTATTTGCTTACTTCTTGGAGAAAATGCTAGCGATTGGAAATCAATTCGAGCTGTAATTATGAGAGATAACTTCATCAATACTGTTGTTAACAATTTCAACACCGAAGATATCAGGTAAGACTTGAGATTAATCTAGTGTTTCTATGATTTCATATTTCAATATTATTTTTTAGTGACGACGTTAGAGAGAAAATGAAGAACCGTTATCTCAGTAATCCAGACTACAACATCGATAAAATTTACCACGCCAGTAACGCTTGCGGTCCTCTTGTAAAATGGGCACTGGCACAAGTTCAGTACGCAGACATGTTAAAGAAAGTAGAGCCGTTGCGTGAAGAATTAAAATCTCTCGAACAACAAGCTGAAACCAATCAAAAACGAGGCGAAGACGTCAAAGCTCTTATTAGCCAATTAGAACAAAGTATAGCTGCTTATAAAGAAGAGTATGCACAGCTTATTGCGCAAGCTCAAGCTATTAAAACTGACTTGGAAAATGTGCAAGCTAAAGTCGATAGATCGATTGCTCTTCTTAAATCGCTTGTTATAGAAAGAGAAAGATGGGAAGCCAGTAGTGAGACTTTCAGATCACAAATGTCGACCATCATTGGTGATGTTCTTCTTTCGGCCGCTTTTATAGCATATGGTGGTTACTTTGATCAACATTATCGTCAAAACCTATTCAGCACTTGGTGTCAACATTTAACACTAGCTTGTATTCAGTACAGAGCTGATATAGCAAGAACTGAGTATCTTTCTAATCCTGATGAGAGGCTTAGATGGCAAGCTAACGCGCTACCTACGGATGATTTATGTACTGAAAACGCCATTATGTTGAAGAGATTTAATAGATATCCCCTTATTATTGATCCGTCTGGGCAAGCTACTGAGTTTATTATGAACGAATTTAAAGATAAGAAGATCACTAAGACTAGCTTCTTGGATGATTCATTTAGAAAGAATCTGGAATCAGCGTTACGGTTTGGTAATCCATTACTTGTTCAGGATGTGGAGAATTACGATGCCATTCTAAATCCTGTCCTTAATCGAGAGTTGAGGAGAACGGGAGGACGTGTTTTGATTACTTTAGGAGATCAGGATATAGATTTATCTCCTTCGTTCGTTATTTTCCTTTCAACAAGAGATCCTACAGTCGAATTTCCACCCGACATATGTTCCAGAGTAACATTCGTAAATTTCACAGTTACTAGAAGCTCTCTACAAAGCCAGTGCTTGAACCAAGTACTTAAAGCCGAGAGACCAGATATTGATGCTAAGCGTTCCGATTTATTAAAACTCCAAGGCGAGTTTCATTTACGATTAAGACAACTGGAAAAATCTCTGCTGCAAGCTTTGAACGATGCCAAGGGTAAAATTTTGGACGATGACAGTGTCATAACTACTTTAGAAACACTCAAACAAGAAGCCGCTGAAATTGGTCAGAAGGTAGAAGAGACGGATAAAGTTATTTCAGAGATCGAAGCTGTTTCACAGCAATATCTACCGTTGTCGCAAGCTTGTAGTAATACGTACTTTACAATGGACAGTCTTAATCAAGTGCACTTTTTGTATCAGTACTCGCTTAAGATGTTCTTGGACGTTTTTGCTACCGTATTACATAATAACATTCAACTTGATGGAATTACTGATTATCAAGCTAGATTGAATGTTATCACTTCCAACTTATATTCTGTAAGTATGTCCGAATATCCTAATAGTTAGGGAGGCGAATAGGGGATTTTTCGGGAATACTCGAGCGTGGCAGTTGAAGATATGAGAGATACCTTAGACCTAATAGAACAACTTTGGAAAGTGTTAGCTCTATATGTAGTGACGCGTGCCTAGGATAGACGATCAGATTATGTAGTAAAAAAAATCGATAGTCTGAAATACTCGAGCGCGTCAGATTAAGATATTGGGGGTTGATCTTAGTGTTTTAAGACTAAATTTAACTAATCTGACGATAAGTCCTTGACGCCGCCGAGTTACCTATAGGGTCGCGAACTTGTAAAAAAAACGTAAATCCGGCATTCTCGAGCGCGATTTTATTTTTTTTATTTTGATGAATATAATCTACAATTTACTAAAAATACTAAATCTGCCGGTTTCCGCATGACCGGAAGTGCGGAGGAGCTATTTCGCGTTGCGGCATATAACTCGCGAACGATACATTTTACAAAAAAAAGTTTAAATAAAAAAAAGTTATTTTATTTTACACAAAAAAGGTCTCTTTACATTTTTGTCCAAAGTTTGAACTTTTGGACTTAAAGCATCATGAAAACTCTGACTCCCGTTTTTTGAGTATATCTCGAAAACGGAGGGTGTTGAAAAAAATAGATACGGAACTGGTTGGAAAATGACCGTGTTCTTCAACCACTTTACCCACACGCCTTTTTATTTCTAAGCGTGAGGGGCGCTGCACGAACTTGTTGACTTTACAGCACTTAGACTGTAGCAGTTGCTGATGTTTGGTAGCTCAAAAGAGTATTGGTGTATAAGGCTAAAAGACATTCGCCACTATGAAAATCTTTGTGAACTTCGCCGAAAAAGAAGATTCCTGTAATTTTACAGTTTGTGGCGGCATATTCAAAATTACTGTAATTTTACTTTTATTGCAAAATGACACTTATAGTCCACTTTTTGATATTTCATTTAAAGTTACTCAACATTAGATTGATATTACAATAATAACAATCAAATAGTCAAGTAAAATTAAATGAAATGTCAAAAATGGACCATAGAATGACTGAAGTGAGAAAAATGAAGAAATGATTAAGTTTATATATTTTATTGAATATAAAAAATTATACAATAAATGAAACGTTTTTCTACATATTTCAATGACAAATCTGAGAAAATGTTAGGAATTCAACAACAATACTGGGAAGTTCAAAGCTATATGGAAGAATAACTACTTCTGTCACTTTTTATTTAATGAAACATGTTTTTTTATATACTCTATGTGGCAGCACCCTCGTGCCTTCAGAGATCCCCTACCCTGGGTTTACTTATTATTTCTGAAAGATCATCGATTCTAAGAATCGAATGATCTTCCACTGGTTTGAGAATATAGTTCTCGAACAGGAACAACGATTAAATTATGTAACTTTCATTATATCTCAATTTTTTTTCCTAAAGCTTCTCGACAATTTTCGTGAACTAAAAAGTTACGCGTATCTGTATACAAAAGTATTATTAACATGTACAGTTTCATTTATATATATTATTCAATGGCCTGTTGATCCTCAAATTGTTTTTTGGGCGTACCCTAAGCAAAACGAAGTGAAGAATTGAAGCAAAAAAGAGGAATGTGCCATAAACATGTTATACAGACCTTTTTCGGTCAGATTAAGAGAACCCACCAACATTTTTGTCAGATTAAGAAAATATGCTTTGAGGATACCGAGATAAACCTCCCCTATGAAAATCTGACGCGCTCGAGTATTTCAAAAGAACGTTTTTTTTGCATTTTCAAAAATTTGTCGTAACTTATCGTCACGCTGAAATCGTCAGTTTTTTTATAGGGAGCTTCCTCGGTGCCTACTTAACACCTCTTCCGAAAATCTGACGCGCTCGAGTAAATTTTTTTTTCTCGGATTTTTGACTACTTTATATGCCTACCCCCACCACGCGAACCGGCAGATTAGTATACCGTTGTTTTCAGAGGCACTTGGGGCATACGTGGTATGAATATCTGACGCGCTCGAGAATGCCCAAGTAACTGTTTTTTTTTTTACATTTTTGAAAAACCGTACACGCCATACCCACCGCTAAAATGGTTTTCACCATACGAGCTTTTCTTTTCGAAATTACTTTATCTTTCGATTTTGATAGGTCTCGACGGCGCTCGAGAATGTCGCCATTTAGCGACCTCGCCTCCCTAATTATAAGAATCTTGAATATACTAATTGTTTGGTAAATATTAATTATTTTTAGGTCGTGTATGAGCGAGTAGCTAGAGGTATGCTGCATAATGATCGCCTCACTTTCGCCATCTTATTGTGTAGAATTCACTTGAAAGGACAAACATCCGAACCAAATTTGGACCAAGAATTTAATTTCTTCCTTAGAGGCAAAGAAGGAGTTTTCCATAGTTCAGGTTCTTCTTTAGTCGATGGCTTAAATAGCGACCAATTAGAAGCAATTAGTAGATTAACATCAAAACTACCGGCGTTTAAAAAATTACAAGATCAAATACAAGAAATGCCAGAATTTGGAGCATGGCTACAACAAGGTAGTCCCGAGCAAGCAGTGCCGCAATTGTGGATTGAAGAAAAACAACTTAGTGCAGTTGGTTAGTATATTATTCATTATCATTATTAATAAATGTTTATATATGATTTTTATTTGATTTTGTAGGTCGGGCAATGTATCAACTAATAATTATCCAAGCGTTCAGACCTGATCGGGTCATAGCTGCTGCTCACAACTTTGTATCTGTCGTTTTGGGAGAGAGTTTCATGTATCTGGCCGAAAAAGAACTGGACTTCGGAACTTGTGTAGAAAAGGAGATCAGATCAAACGTACCGGCTCTTCTTTGTTCCGTTCCAGGTTTCGACGCTTCCGGCAGAGTCGATGATCTTGCAACTGAACTCAACAAACAGATTTCCAGTATTGCTATTGGATCTGCAGAAGGTTTTAACCAAGCTGATAGAGCTATTAATATGGCTTGCAAGACTGGAAGGTATTGGTTTTTGATAAACAAATATTTTAACGACTCTTTCTAATACTGAAATTATTTTTCAGATGGGTCATACTTAAGAACGTCCACTTGGCCCCACAATGGCTTGTCCAGTTGGAAAAGAAACTCCATTCTCTACAACCTCATGCAAACTTCCGATTATTCCTCACAATGGAAATTAATCCCAAACTTCCAGTTAATCTTTTGAGAGCTGGAAGAATATTTGTGTTTGAGCCTCCACCAGGAATTAGAGCCAACTTATTAAGAACATTCAGTACTGTAAGTACATGAAATCGTTTAAAAACAAAAGCTGAATATAATTTTTTTTGTAGGTACCAGCAAGCAGGATGATGAGAGCACCCAACGAAAGAGCTAGACTCTACTTTTTGCTGGCTTGGTTCCATGCTATCGTTCAGGAGAGGTTAAGATATTGCCCGCTGGGTTGGGCTAAACATTATGAATTCAGCGAATCTGATTTGCGAGTTGCCTGTGATACTTTAGATACTTGGATAGATGCAACTGCTATGGTAAATATAGTTTCCTATTATTTAAATTCGTATTTAAAAATGTTTTATTTTAGGGAAGAACTAATCTACCGCCGGAAAAAGTCCCGTGGGATGCTTTGATAACTTTACTTTCTCAATCTATCTACGGTGGTAAAATCGATAATGATTTCGATCAAAGGCTTTTACATTCCTTCTTAAATAAATTGTTTACTCCTAAGAGTTTCGAAAGTGATTTTGCACTCGTCGCTAATATTGATAATGGACCAGGCGGAAGTAGACATATAACAATGCCAGATGGTACTAGAAGAGATCATTTCTTGAAATGGATCGAGAGTTTTGCTGATCGACAGACACCAGCTTGGTTGGGACTGCCTAATAATGCGGAAAAAGTTCTGTTAACAACCAGAGGTACGGATCTCATAGCTAAATTACTCAAGATGCAACAATTGGAAGACGACGATGAATTAGCTTACTCAATCGACGATAGTTCACCTACTGATCTTGCACAGATCGATGGTAGACCATCTTGGATGAAGACTCTTCATAACAGCGGTCATAGTTGGGTTAAACTGTTACCAACTTCTCTACAGACTTTGAGGCGAACTGTCGAAAATATCAAAGATCCACTCTATCGATACTTTGAAAGGGAAGTTAATTCTGCTTCCAGACTACTAACCGACGTTTTGCATGATCTTCATGACGTACTGTTGATATGTCAGGTAAGTGACAATTTTTCTGTGATGAGGTTTTATACATAAATTAAAAATATTTTTAAAGGGAGAAAAGAAACAGACCAACTATCATCGTCAGATGCTGGCTGAATTAGTTAGAGGAATAATTCCAAAGAATTGGCACAGGTATACGATACCAAAAGGTTGTACGGTCATGCAATGGATCACCGATTTTAGCCAGAGAATTAAACAACTGCAAAAGGTGTCCAAATTAGTTTCGACTGCTGGTGCTAAAGAATTACAGGTAAAATGTTTCGAAAATAAAACTGTACAATGTAATGTAACTTTTTATACATTTTTAGAGTTTCCCTGTTTGGTTAGGAGGATTATTAAATCCAGAAGCTTACATAACGGCTACAAGGCAATGTGTCGCTCAAGCAAACAGCTGGCCATTGGAAGAACTTCACTTGGATGTTACAATAACCGACTCAACTGATAAGGACTCCATTCCCCATGATTGTTTTGCTGTTGTCGGTAAGTGTTCTTAAAAGTTATTAATTTGTTTCAAAACTTTTACATTGTGGTTCTGGTTGATTCCTTCTTTTCAGGTTAATGTAGATTGTAATATTTACTTGTTTGTTACAGGCATAAAACTCCAAGGTGCTCAGTGTCGAAACAATCAGTTACTGCTAACTTCAAGCATTATGATCGAATTACCCATCACTCTCTTCCGGTGGGTAAGAGTTACTGGAGACGAAAAACTCAAGGAGGACAAACTATCTTTGCCGCTTTACCTAAATTCGACAAGAACAGAGCTGTTGTACACTGTAGAACTTAACATAGCTGCCGGTCAAGACCCACATAGCTTCTACGAACGGGGCGTTGCTTTGCTTACATCCACGGCTTTAAATTAAAATTGAAGTTGTACTATTTATTCTAGCTTTAATATTAACCGTCTATTTATTTGTTTACTATTTTAAAAAATAGAGTTCAATTTTACTTTTTATTAATAAACTATTCAATAAGTTGTATTGTAGTATTATTTTATGATTTACTAGCGAACCCAACAGGCTATTTCTCTTCAAAAATTCAAACAGAATTATTAATACCACCATCCTCTCCATTATCTGGACACTTCCTTAAGTACACTGCAGTCAGAACAATAATGGTATACTATAACTAGCGACATGTATTTTAAATTACTTGAAAATACGAAAATATTCACATCTCGATGAGGATTTCGGTGGAAATGGCTAAATTGGATGAAAAATCGACCAATAAGCCTTAAAAAAAGTTGAAAAACTTTAAACGCAAATATCACGAAAACGGTGCTAGATAGAGTAAAATGGGTGGTTTCCTAAAACCTCGACGGTATTTTAATCTACGAGAGGAGCTCTATCGTTTAAAACAATGTTTTTTTTCTGAAAATTTCAAAACCACTTTCACAAAATAAAACAAAGCGAGTTTCATATAATCCCACCATCCTCTCCCTTATCTGGACACTTACTTAAGTACTCTACAGTGAGTAAAGTGTTGGCATACTATAACTAGTGCCATTCTATTTAAAATCTCTCGAACTATTTTCCTATCTCGAAAACGGTGCTAGATAGAGCAAAATGGGTGGTTTCCTAAAACATCTATGGTATTTTAATCTACGAGGTGGGCTCTATCGTTTAAAACAATGTTTATTTTCTGAAAATTTCAAAACCGCTATTTGAGTATTTTGAAAATATTCTAATCTTCAGACTTTCACA
Source organism: Galerucella calmariensis (assembly GCA_910591675.1). Taxonomy (NCBI): domain Eukaryota; kingdom Metazoa; phylum Arthropoda; class Insecta; order Coleoptera; family Chrysomelidae; genus Galerucella; species Galerucella calmariensis. The sequence goes on along the minus strand of CAJUYG010000058.1, from coordinate 456,897 downwards.
AAATAAAACAAAGCGAGTTTCATATAATCCCACCATCCTCTCCCTTATCTGGACACTTACTTAAGTACTCTACAGTGAGTAAAGTGTTGGCATACTATAACTAGTGCCATCTATTTAAAATCTCTCGAACTATTTTCCTATCTCGAAAACGGTGCTAGATAGAGCAAAATGGGTGGTTTCCTAAAACCTCTATGGTATTTTAATCTACGAGAGGAGCTCTAGCGTTTAAAACAATAATTTTTTTTTGAAAATTTCAAAACCGCTATTTGAGCATTTTGAAAATAATTTTTGTTGAAAATATTCTAATCTTCAGACAAATAATGTGACCGCCAAGCGGGAGGATTATTCTACTACTTACCGAGACCAACTATCAATGTACACTTAAACTAAACCACCCATGGAGACGTACAGAAAAATTATGTAATAGGGAAGGAAGGGAAGTTATTGGTAGCATTCAACCCACAAAATTGATTAGAGACCGGTTACTAAGATGCAACAACTACTTCTCGGACCATATGCCCCGACAGTCATTGATTTACACTTATCTGCACGATGTAACTAACCATTCTGGATTGGGATGAATTTGGCTATTAATAATAATCCTTGTTACATTAAATAGTTTATTTATATTTTAGTACACCATCAGAGAAATAGGTACAACACATTGATACTACAATATGATTTGTTTAAACAATACAATGGTCAAGTGAATTTCTGTGCAAACAGCCAGCTGAAATGGAATATGGTTTGGCACAATACTGTAAAGCCGAACATAACTTGTTCATCTATCAATCACCACTTTGAAACAGGTTATCTACTTTAACATTAATAGGATATTTCAAAAGCTGAACAGACTAATTTCAAATTCAACTGTGGCTTTCTAACACATTATTTTACTGAATTGTATCGAAAATTAATTATAATCAAATAAGCATGAAATTCGGACAGCACAAAGCACTCAAATTTATGGAATTTTAATCGGTTTGAACAAGTTTAAACTGCTTTCAAGATAGTCAACTTCTGAATCATTATCCTATTACTAAGAATATCTTAGAAAGTTTGAAATAATAAGACTGTTATCTAATTTTGAAAATAATTTTAAGATACAGGGTGTTGCTTAATGTTTGACCACTGACATGAAGTAAGTTTTCAATTTAATGGATTGAATTTGAACTAAGGAGAGAATGTAAAATGAACTTTTTGGTACTAAAATTCATTAAAATCGGACAACAGACAAAAATATATATCGAAACATATTAATGGATCTACCCTGCTAAACCAAACACCCTGTATTATATACCTTTAATACATAAAAGCAAAGCGGCAAATGAGACCTATATAAATTATGTATTTCAATTTTTTCCATTTCTCAGCTGGAAAATGAAAGAAATTGAAAAATACAAACCTTGGTTAAAATTGATCTCTTATCTGTTTGGATTTTTAACAGTCTAGTGCTAACATAGACCTGTGATACATAGATCTAAACATTTACTAATAATAGCGGATTAAATTTTCTTTTCTTATATAAGGTAGTCAAACATATTTTCGCCTAGTTTTCAATTATTAAAAAAAATGTTTTCTATCAACTTATTTAAAATGTTTTATAACCTATTTTTAATGCTCCGAAGACCGATATTTGTTTATATTATCCATTTCTTGGCTTCTTCCGTGAAATTGCCGAGATCACGGCGTGACAGGTTCGTCGAACGGACAGTGTAACTGCTCCTTAACTGTTCAGTTAAATGCAATTTCTCTTAATTGTACATTTCGAAATATACAGAAAATAACAAATATAATACATGCGAGAATTGAAATTATAGTAAGTGTTAGGCTGGTTAAATGCAATGTTAATATCTCCTAGTTTTTGGGCTAGAAGATTTCATTGGAAAACACTGGATATATCATTGTTTTAGTGATACAATTATTTAAAAAAATGCGATTGGCGAGAATTATAAGTACCAAAGTAGGCAAAAATATAGATGATCTTCCTTCTTTAATTTACTACTCTAAGCTCACATTAATAAATATCTAAAACATTACATATTTTTAACAATATATACATTTCTTTGAAATGTATTTGAATGTCGATTTTCACACAATCTGGCAGGTTTTAAAAGTACAAAATAAATAAAATTAACATATTTATATATTTAACAAATAATAAATATTACATAACTTTTACACACCACTATCACATTCATTCTATTTGTATAAAAGATTCAGAAACGCAACTAAATTGTTGGACAACGAGTAAATATTATAAACTGCAATAATGTAATATTTCAATATATTTTTTTTCAAGTGATTAGGATTATGATTATTTAGGCAAGTTAAGGCGTTTTACATTCCTGAATATTTTATACAAAAAGTGATACCTAAACATACATAAATTATAAAATACACCAACGTATAATAAATTTTACCGAGTTACCAATAGAATATTATTGTGTGATTCAATATACATAACAAAATATATTTTATGTGCGCTTTATTGGCTGTTTTTGACCCTTTTTAGTTATAAAATAAGGTAGGAATATAGTATTGACCCCCAATCAAAACGATTTCTTCTAATTTTTAAAAACAATAGTTGCAATATAAAATAATTTAGTGTGGATTAATTATTTTTAATATTTTTATTCTCATAAGATTTTTGTGTCGATTTGAAAATTCAAATTTTGGGTCATTTATGCTGTGATGTACATTTCCTAAAAGAAAAGTTAGAGTTAGGGGATATAGGGACAACTTGTTCTAGTAAGAGAAAATGAAGCAGATATACTAAATCCTATCCAACTATTTTATAACGTAGAGTCAATAAAATGCTTTTTTTGCTAAAATGTAGATACTACAAATAACAGTACAGTTAAATACATCCGAGAAAAAATATTCCTTCGGTAGCTCGGTTACATAAATTCTCAAAATAAATAAAATCTTTGGTAGTTTTAACAACTTTAAGCAATTTTTTATACGCAATTCCTAAGTCTTTACGTGAATATGAATTTTAATTCATTTTGTTTCACATAAATTCAATTTTACACATTATCACAACATAACTAGAAAACAATTATTTAGTGTTACATGTCTAAGAAATAGGGGCAATCGAATTTTCATCAAACCAACCGAATAGGAACACTGAATTGCACCAATAAATAATATTTGTTTCCCATGTTTTGAGTTGGGAATCCAAAATTTTGGCTACAGGTTGCTCTAGAAGTTTAGAGTGAGATTTTACATTAAATTATACAGGGTTATCCGTATATATAGGGTGAACTAAACAATCAAATTTGCAATTTTTAGTACGGGCATACACTATTTTTGTCGCACAATGAACGAAACCAAAAAATTCTGTTAGTTTGATGGCAATTTTTCATTATTTTTATACAATTTTGTTGCAGTCTAGAAACAGGGTTGTTTAAGGCTCAGAACAGGAATCCTAAAAGTACAATAATTATCCCGTACATTAAGGAAACATTCACATATTCTAATATATTGGCGAGATTCAGGAAATTCCACTTGTTTTTAGGATTCCGTCAAAAAATTCCTAAATTATAAGACTACTAGGAC
>CAJUYG010000058.1:418527-453326 GCA_910591675.1 Galerucella calmariensis | reverse complement strand
GAAAATTCAAGTATTCGGAACATTTCATATTATTAGATCACCTTGTAAACATCATTATGAATAAATAGGCCTTCAATGACTAGATTAACACGTGATTTCAAATCTACATCTTGCATCTGTTTTATATTAAGAAATCACAACAAAAAATATAAGATCAATCTAGGAGCTAATATCTATTGTGACATAATTTTTTTTTAAATAAAGAAGAGCACAAAAAAGCTCGATATTTTCAACTTACATGGAAATATGGGAAATTGTTCAAATATGTCACAATAGACAAAAAAAATAAATAGAACACTGCTGGGCTAGAATAACATATATTAAGTAAATACAGGTTTTCAAGTTTGTTATTACACAGGGTGAGGAATATTTACGTCTATATAGTTCTATGCAAAGTTTTTAATATTAAGACAGCATAAAATTCTCCAAAAAAGAAAATATATAATAAATATCCTTTAATTCAAGTTATTATGTTTGAGTCTGCAATTAGTTCTGTGGTCTGTAGCAATCACATATCAAAGAATACACCAGCTTAACAAGAACCGAGGCATGAGCAGAAACAAATTTCACAATAATCAAGTCAATTTATTTTTTCATTTATGTAAGAATGTATTTCTTTTTCAAGGACAAACATGCTTGGAAACAAAATTTAATAGATATTTTATTCTTAAAGGGCATATAAATCACACCATCATAGCCTAAACAAAAATTAACTCTTAGATATTGTTTATAATAAAGATAAGATTGTAGGTACCTAACTATCTATGGCATAGATGATTTGTTTAAAAAAAAAAACAATATACTTCTAGGTATTTTTTGAGATGGGTGATATAGGTAGGCGCAAAATGTCAACGTTCAATCCTTGAATATTTACATAAAAAAATCACATAATGGTGAAATGTGGGTAAATATATAGGAGAGTTTAAATCCTTGAATAATGAAAAAACGATTTCAACTCAATTTATTTTTTCATTTATGTAAGAATGTAGGTATTTCTTTTTCAAGAACAAACATGTTAGAAACATCATTTGATAGATATTTTATTCTTAATGGGCATATAAATCACACCATCATAGCCTAAACAAAAATTAACTCTTAGTGATTGTTTATGTTAACATAATAAAGATAAGAGTGTAGGTACCTAGCTATCTATGGCATCTGCCTTCAAAAAGAATTTTTATTTTCTCTCATTTTTAAATAGTGAATTAGGTACCTAGTGAATACATCATTTTTGAATTATTGTGTCTTTTGTGGTTGTACTTATCCTTTTATTAATTAGGTGAGTAAAATAATTTGAGAATGGTTACTGCTACTATCAATTGTTTTTGACGTACATACAGAAAATGGGAGAACACAGAGTTTTCAATAGCCAGTTGGAAGAGTTGATTGAATAGCAATCACAATTATAGTAGTTGTAGTTGATTTGTTTGATAATTAAATCATTTTTCTTAATAGAAATTAAAGGTAAGTAATAAATTATAACATTTTGTCAATAATAAACATGTTTTATTTGTACAAATAGTAATTTAATGGGCTTACTAACTGCCATCAGAAAAGTGGACACACCTACTCTAATATTTAATAACAATTACTAAATACGTAAAAACAAATAATAACTATTATCCCTTTCATTACTAAGTACAAATAAAAACTAAATTTTCTTAGGGTAGTTAGTAAGCCCATTAAATTACTATTTATTTGTACAAATAAAACATGATTATTGACAAAATGTTATAATTTATTACTCACCTTCTATTTCTATTAAGAAAACTTGATTTAATTATCAAGCAACTACACTACAACTACTAAAATTGTGATTGCTATTCAACAGTTGCAATCGCGTTGCAATAGGCCTGCGGAACTCATCCCCGATTGTCTGTTGGTATTAGAACCATAGATAATATAACACTGACCATGGTACTACCACAGAGTACACCATTTAACAAGAGACGAAAGCTTTGTCGGTTCCTTTGAAGTCGGACTTACACGATATTGAGCGGAAATACGTCGAAGCATTGACACATAAACTACTTGATACACTGAGAAAAGTAACACTACACTAAGAAAAATAGTGGTGTTGATAAACATCCCTCTCAATTGGGTCTATAGGATATTTTTTTAATTATTAACATGAGAACACCTTATTATTTATCTCATGTGTGTAATGAAAATTGGCTCATTTTTAACCTAATCTTAAAATAATACACGGTGAACTGAGGAGAATGAACGGAAGTGTCGACTTGACATTGACAGATAAACTAATTAATTCACGCATATGCACACAAATTTGCGATCACGAAAACTACTTTCTTTCGCCTCTTGTTAGATGGTGTACTCTGTGGTAATACTATGATTGGAACGAACCTTCTTCGAAAACCGACACCTTGTTTGTTTATATTGTAGGGGGAGATATCAATCAGTCTCTGACTCGACAACATCTCGACAATTTAGATTTAGAATTTATCAAGCAGTGTAAAGAGCAACTTTCTGAAGTCCATATTTAGTTACTGCTGTTCAATATTATAACAGGTGAGTAGTCTTTTCTATTTTTCTTGCAAATATATTTAAATATTGTTTATATAAAATACTGGGAAAAATAATTGTTTTCATTATAAAATGTTAAAAAGGCTGGTTATCCTCAACAAGTCATTGTTAAGCACTTATTTTATGTCAAAAATTGTTGATGTTTTTTTTAATTACTGTTACTCTTCGACCATTTCGCTTGTTTGATATTGAAATTAATAATTCAGTTCCACGTCGGAATGAGAGATAATAAGTAAAGAGCGGACAAAATAATTTATTCTAATCAGTAAAATAACGGTGCCAATAGACCACCTATTCTGATAATAAATTCTGAATAAAATAAGTTATTTACTAAACTGACCGACAATACCAGATAAGGTACCTACCCGATTTTATTGCCTGGGCGTAACATTTGGGGCTTGTTATTTTCATATTTCAATAACTATTTAATTAAATTCAAGTATTTTGTTCAAAATTGGCTGGATATTACTATATTATTACAAATGGTACTAACATTTATTGTTTATTGTATTGTGGGTTGATGTTGTTGGCTTTTTCTGTTTATTATTGACTTTCCATTAAAAACTAGCACCTGATCACAATTTCGGCAGTATAATTCGTTCTCATTGAAACGACGAAAACAATCAACTTCACTTTTTTCTCGATTCTCGTGTTTATCAACTTTTTGTTATCTTTTTACATTTTTTTAACCAACATATATATAGAGTGAGTAACTGGATTAATACATACATTAGAGAAATTCAACAAAGATTTATTTTATTTTGTTTTCGTAGTCAATCGCCGCCTAATTCTAATTGTTAAAAAAAACAGGTACCTAAGTACGTTATTGATGGAAGTCAAAATATTCATAAATTATAAATAATAGGTATAAGGTTGATTTTATTTATTATTAAAATACCAAGATGGGCGATAATGTGAGAGAGCACATTATGGGTCTGTTTGACGCTCATTTTAGGCGTGCCTTGCAGCAGTCCAGAGGTTCTGAGTGTATTAATTTTTGGTCTGGGTGCAATCATTCCAGAAATAGCGAAATTAAAATGAGACGCCTATGGTGACTGGAACCAATTATTTGGATGCATAATAAGCTGTAAGCTTGTTTAAACTTTTATTTTGGCTTTCTAAAAGTTCCGTCATCAAATCTTGTGTTCACGTCACGTCTCAAGATATTCAAGGTCAAAGTTTATAAATATCGATTCTCTGCAAATATCTACAGTTTATTTACGATAAAAAGACGATGACGTTGCAAAACAAAATATTGTGATGTTGCCAAGATGTAGTTTTTTTCTTGACTTAAACATTCAATCATTTACATTCAAATATGAAACAATAGTAATAATAATGAATACAAATAGCGAATACGTCTCTTACAGCAGTAAGCAGGTACCATTTCGGCATTCTCGTTCAAATTAGCTTAACAAAGATGTTACCATCTCTTGACATTTACTGTTCAGCTGCTTCAGCATTTTATTAACTACACACTGCAGATTTGCCTAAATAATTTGGCTATAAAAATAACTGTTTTTTTATCTTGAAGAAACAATGAATTTAAAAGCACCAAAAAACTTGTAAATATTAGACGATGATCGAATGTCAATAAACGTCAAAACAAACTGGGGAATTTGACCAGTTGATCTGACAACGTCTTGAAGTTTTGCCAACCCGTTAGCTGTAAATTGCCCTGGCTGTTGAGGATAAATTGTATTTACGGTTGGTAAATTAATATTTATTCTGATAAGCAGGAAAGTTACTAAAAATGTCTTTTGAATTTATTACAAAAATTGTACAAAATGATTATTTCAGTTATTCTTAGTGACTGTCATAATGCCTAAGTTCTTCTGCTCAGAGTTTAAAATTAACAAGGAAGTATCTCAGTATGTACTTGAGTATAAAACTGTTTTTTTTTTCTTTATTCTAGGAGTCTTAAGGACAATGGAGCTTCAAAATATGAAGGAAACTGCAGAAGCCGATAGTAGTGTGCCTTGTCCAATTGCAACACCGGTAGAATTAGTAAGAGGGAATCGATCAGCAGATCAGTTCAACTTTGTTGAACTTCAGAATAAATTTAAAACAATCTGCGCTGACTATGGTTGTGATTTGGAACCAAATTATAGATCCAAAGCTGTAGAGTTTTGCTCTACCATGCTGTATAAAGTAGCTCCAGAATCAAGAAAATTAGACCGAAATGTAGACAGGACGTGGAAGTTCAGCTTCCCTAATGATAATTGTACTATATGCCCAACACTTTGTGTTTCAACATTTAGGAAAAGTGAGTTTTCAGATTGCTTCGTGTCAGGTAAACTGTTATTCTGTACCGTTCGTCAGGCTAGCTTGTTAGCAATGGACACATGCATAAAATTAGGAAGAATGGCATACAACAATAACAAATCAATAATATTAACTCCACTGGCTGGGGCTACCTTCTCCAAGATAGATATTCCTAAAATAGCCAATGAACTGAATAGGCCTGTTGTTGAAGTTATTGAGGTGATTAATTCAAGCTGTCAGCCCGATGGCCAATACCTAGCACTCTCTGAGGCTGCACCTGCATTAGTAGCCAGCGAGCTAGGTACTAGTGGCTTGAGAGATAGGCGTGTAGCAGCATCTATAATTACCAAAACATTGAAGCAATATAAGGCACATGGGAAAGAGGTGGATCCCAATGATTATAAAACTTATTCCAAGTATGCTTTTAGTGTACTTCCAGGTGATCTTGCTGCTTGGGCGATTCAGAGGTATGAAGAAATTAGATTATCAACTGTGAGGTCTTCTGCATCAGGAACATCAAGTAGAGAAGAGCAGGTGAGACAGCAGCCTAGAGATACGGCAGTAGCAGCTGAAGAAGAATTACAATATGGAGGTACTGTAGATGATGATGGTGAGCTTCCAGATGATCTTAACCCTAGTCACCTGAGTCAGATTTTTGAAGATATAAGCTTATCAACCACGAGACAAGCGACATCAAAGATACTTAGACCTTCTGCATCGGGAACAGCAAGTGGAGAAGATCAGGTGAGACTACAGACTAGAAATACAGCAGAAGCAGCTGAAGAAGAATTGGATGTACAATATGAAGATACTGTTTATGAAACCACTCTGGATGATCATGGTTCATCAGACTATGCCTAGCAATCAGCTTGTTCATCTATTGATTATTTCTATTACCATATTTTATTTTTTTATAAACTATTTCTTGAGTTATTATCAGTAGTTGTATTGTAATAGTAGTTTTAGAAGTTGTAATTCCGATTATCTTAATGTTCATACTTTTTATAAAAGTGTGTGTTGCGTTATTTCAAACTTTATCTTTGTATTTACCAAGTATATGTATACAATACTGCCGTATTTAGGTAAAAATAAATAATATACACATGAGCTTTCAAGTACGATATATCCAATCTACTTTGAAAATATTTTGTTTAAATTTTGTGCGATTTTCACAATTCTAAGCAGAAATAAAATACTTAGTATTCAGCCCAAAGTGGTGAAATCTTGAATTTATCAATATAATTTATTTAATTATCACCAACAATGATTGTTTCAAATCTTTTAACATTTTGTATCCTCGATACAAATGAAATGACCATTTTTCAGACACTTTAGAACAATTTTAAAATATTATTTTTGCTCCTGGACCAATGGAAAGTCCAAAACAATATGCCCTGAAAATTTGAGCTCTTAATATTAACACAAAATACGTTAAAATATTTCCCATTTAAAATACATGTAAAATTTGATGTTTTTTTCAAAATATCTACAGTGTGTCCACGGATGGAGTATCCTATAAGTGAAAAATTTTAAATATTAATTTAGTAAAAAATGTTATTCTTGATAAAAAGTTTTGCTTGTTCTGAAACCCCATAGAATGAAATAAAATTCAAGTTTTTCAAAACCCGTCTCATTTTATGGCCAGTTTTATGAAAACCTGCAGTCTTTTTGACATTTCTTCACATATTGGCTAATATCTCGGGAATCTTAAGATTTGCAAGGTTCTAGTCTACGCCATTCGATTCAGAATTGAATTTTCTATAAAAAAGAGGAATTTTCCACATCGAAAAACCTTAGATATGAATTTTAGAATTTTCAGGTTTTGAAAATTTTCCAAGTCTACACCGAAACTTATACTAATTCGCGAAGACTCATTTTTATAGAAGGTTTTCAGGTTTTCATAAAATGAGACGGGTTTAGAAAAACTTGAATTTTATTTCATTTTATGGGGTTTCAGAACAAGCAAAACTTTTTATCAAGAATAACATTTTTCACTAAATTAATATTTAAAAATTTTTCACCTATAGGATACGCCATCCGTGGACATGCTGTATATCTCAGCCATATTTCATTCAGATGGTTTTTTTTGTTGGTTAATAAAAATAAATTGTTTTTTTTTGTTGAAAATTCCAAGACCTCACCAGAACGTAAATTATTCATAATAAAAATAATTGGAGGTAAGGCAAGTACAACTAACGTATTCGAATACTAACAACGTACAAGTTAATTAAAGCTTCAAGATTTTTTCGGTCAGTTTTAAATAAAAATTATAACATCTGACTGAAATATTAATTCTAGTGCCGCACGTATGTACCCGCAAGAGGTTTTAAATTCAATAATTTTTCATTCGATATGCTCAAACAAAAGTAGGTATTGATGTACGCTAAGATTTAAATAAGTAGTTCAAAAGTCTTGGAAGTCGATTTCTGTTATAAGTCCTTGTTCTCAGTGTTCAAGGCATAAATTAAAGGAAGTATGTTTTAGATTATTCCTTGATTCACTAATGAAAAAACTGATCCTTGAGCTTTGGATGTTTTAAGTACTCTATGCAATTCCATACTTTGTGTGTTTCTGATTCTATTAAATGTTTTCATTGCATCCTCCCTACTCTACAGATACAGATAGTTATAAAATGAAACTGAATAATTAGAATCTATCCAATTAATATACAGAAGTTTGAGAATTACGAATAAAATAGTGACGGCTATTATTATAAACATTTTGCTAGAGGTACATACAGAACGATATTAATTTGCGATACCTGACATTCCTTTAAATACACAAAGTCTATTCAGCTATAAATCGCGCTGGATTAAAATCTCTATTGATCATCGAAAATCCACGGAATTCTTCTTGATTTATAGATTGTAGTACTTCGTTACTGACTGGAGTTAAGATGGGATCTTCCCTTGTAAATTCGGCATCGAAATTCGTTACGTCCTTTCTGCTTTTCTGTAAAACAGAAATATTCAATTATAAAACTGTATATTCGTTTTTTCTTTTATTTTTTGGGAATCAAACCACAATAATGATAATCATTTCACAAAGGAGAAAACTCTACTGAAAAATGTTTTAAATGCCAATAATTATCCGGCAGAATTTGTAAATAAAGAAATTAAGAATATAGAGAAGGGCTCATTGTTAATACCTTATAATAATAACAATAGTATTAATAAGTCAGCTAACATAATTTTTGAAAACTTGACAATACCGTATGTTAAGGGTTTATCAGAAAGAATTAAGAAAATTGGTAATCAATTCAATGTTCGAACTAGCTTCAAATCTCACAATACGTTGAGAACTATACTAACAAAAACTAAACCAAAAAATGAAGAACAATCTTCAAAAAATTGCATATATCATATCTTGTGAATGCGACAAATTCTATTTAGGTGAAACATCTAGACCATTGAAAGTCCGAATAAGTGAACATAAAAAATATATCAAAGATAGGAGTTCTTTAAGTCAGGTATTTGTGAACATGCTTGAGAAGAGGGGCATAAAATTCAATGGGATTCGACAAAAATAATATTGAAAGAGTCCAATAATAAAAGACGAAAAATCAAAGAAAGTGCTTTAATACAACTAAATGCAGATACATGTGTAGCTAGTATTTCAGCCGAATGTAGTCAAATTTGGTTACCAATGTTAGAAAGAGAAATTTCCAATAATCAATTACCTGCGTTATCAGGATAGCATCATAAGATTTATCCAGGTTTTCTTATGATTTATCATTGGAATAGTTGTTAATCGATACACAAAATCACCAAACTGAGTTACTTATACATATTTTTGAAAACAAAAATAATCATTCACAAAAAAGTAACAACAAACGCGTTTTATTAACATTTCCAAAATAAGCGAAAAAAGCGCTATCCCAATAAAAACCGTTCCTGGAACGTGCACTTCACTGGATTCCATTTCTAGTATACTATCATATCGTTAGAATGTCATAAAATAAAATATTTTATTTCACATTTATTTCACTTCAAAATATTGATTGTCTAGTTGTCATATTTTTTCGTTGTCTCAGATAGGGACCAAAAAATTATTTTATTACTAGTTAATCTTGTCAACGGAAGCTGGAACGCTACCGAAACGTCGAAATAAAAAATAAAAAACATTATTGTGGTTTGATTCCCAAAAAAATTAGAGAAAAAATAATAAGTAATGCCACAAGGAACTTACAGAAGATGTATATTAGTTATTGAGAGTCAAGGCGCTCACATTTACCTGCGAAGGATTGTAAAGCTTGGGAATTTGAAGGAGGACAGAGTCTTATTAAAATCCAAGCGTTAAACAAGGTGCGAAACAAAAATACAAATTCTACAGGGTTTTTCAGCACATTAAACATTTTTAATCGAGAAGGCACAAGCAGCGCATTGACTCTTAAATTGGCGTTCAAGTAAATGTACCGGATGTCTGAATAAAAATAGCTCGGGAACTGTTTTCAGCAACAGGACAAATATTTTCAGAATAAAAATTAGTCGATTAAAGCCCTGGAAATTATTTACAATCGTTCAAGTTCACCACTAGAGGTCATAGTATATCAACATGCAAGTACTTACTATTCTTGGCCTGAACGGAGGCTTCACCCGTCTTTGTTCCAAAGCAGTCCAATCAATCTCTTTAAAAAATGGATGTGCCTGAATAGCCGATTCGCCTCCATGTGCAACAACACATCCTAATCGTCTGCTTGGATTCTTAGTCATGAATCCTGGAAAAAAAAACAGAAAATATTCAAACATTATTATTCATCAAGCCAACACAAAATAGCTAGTGCTGGGGTCTTATTAATACATACAAAACTAACCTTTTAATATACTGACTGCTTCCTTACTTAACCATACTGGATACAAAACGTCATCGTGTAAAATAGACTCGAAAAGATCATCTTCATTGTCTGCTTCAAACGGAGGTTGACCTGCCATCATTTCATACATAAGGACACCTAATGCCCACCAATCTACACTTGCGCCGTATTCCAATTCCTTAAAATAAAATAATTAAAATTAAACTTTTCAGTTTCAAAAACACAAATAATAAATACTTGAATATTAACGAAGCTTACCTGTAGAATTTCAGGAGCAATATAATCAGGAGTACCACAAAATGTAGATGTAGTCTTACCCTCCTGAATACCTTCTTTGCACATACCGAAATCAGCTAGTTTGCAATGTCCTTCGGCATCCAATAAAATGTTATCCAATTTGAGATCCCTATATATGACTCCGTGCTTGTGCAGAAACTGTAATGCCAATGTTACTTCTGCTGCGTAAAATCTTGCTCGTGGTTCATCGAATTTTTTGGCACGTTGTATCTAAGAAAAAATCATTTTAATTTGTAATATTTCACTTGAAGCAATGTTACGTAAATTGGGGGTGGCTGAATAGGAAAAGTAAAACATTATTTAACAGTGTATACTTTTAGACAAAACGGAAATTCCAAATCCTACACAATACTTATATTTAATAATAAATATATTGTCTAATTGGCCTGCTTGGGAATTTCAAAAATCCTTGTAACTATATAATACGATCTATAAAATACTGTCAATGACATTGACGCTGACAAATTTTGCCAGATCTAATTTTAAACTTTATGATCCCATTAACATATTCAAAGTTATAAAATAATACATAAATATAATAATACTTTTTAAATTAGAAATCGATATTTATATATATTTTTTTAAATATTTACTTCGTCCTTTAAGTTTAATGGTATTGCACTTTATAAATATTCCATATTTAGTTTAATCATTCTGATACTTGTAAATATAATAAACGCAAGATATGTATGCAATTGGCATATACAGGGAATATTACTTAAATAGTGATGGCCTCCTCTAGCTGTCAAAAACTTTGAACAAATGAAATGTCATAGTTAATCTATATAATAGACCATTGTGGTCTCCAAGTTCTGTACCATACTTGGATTATTCATTTATTATTATTGACAATGTAAACCTAGAACTTCAATTTGTATTGGAGTACAAGAATATAAAAAGTCAAATAATAATCTCCATTAAATTTCAAAGTTTAATATATTTTTGCAAACACATGATCATTTTTCAAGTTTAAAAGCATTTTTCACTATAAAATCTATTCATCCGAACATGTTTAATAAAAAAATTCGCATGTTTCAGCGTTCTTTGAATTCCATTTATTCAGCTGTTACGTTTTAGTATTGCTGTTGGATTTTATGTGAATTTGGGTCATAAAATAATTTTTCTTGGGTTATTTTTAAATAATTCAAAGTTTACTAATGAAATAGTGTTAATTTTTAGAAATGAACTTTACGTAGAGTAGTGGTACATCTAAATATTACTTCTTACAGTTAAGTTACCATCCAAAGAATGGAGTACATTTTCAAAAACCTTTCAGGTATTGATTCACAATATTACAAATTTACTTAAAACCCGGAGTTCGCGGTCAAGCTGCGGATATTTTGCATTAATTGTCAGTGAATAACTTGAAATATAAAACTTCTTGGAATTTCTTAGACAAAAACGATTTGAAAATGAAATACTTATTAGACATATGCATATAAAGGAACTGTTTGAGCTGCCAGTCAGCAAGGATTGTCCAAAATCCTTTCGTAAACTTGTTGATGAATATTTCCCCGAAGGAAGCGACTGATCAGTGGGACAGTATTTGGTATTGGGAAAGTACATTTTTCTACAGGTATTTTTCAGTGTACTTTGATTTGTCATTAATAAGAGTAAAATTAGTGAAAATGGTTGAGTTATATTTTTATTGTGGACAGTCTTTTTATATTGATGGACATCTACTTACTTGAAACATCAAATCACCACCGTTTACGTATTCCATTATAAAAAGCAATCTATCTTTAGTCTGGAAACACGAATGCAGAGCAGTTAAAAATGGATGATTTGCTGCCAATGCTAATATTCGTTTTTCTGTCATTGTACAATCGACGTCATCATCTTGTATGATGACATCTTTCTTCAAAACTTTAACGGCGTACACTTCGTCGGTATTTTTCTTTTCGGCCAACATAACTTTACCAAAACTGCCTTTACCGAGAACCTTTATAAAGTGGAAATCGTTAAGACTTATGGTTTTCTTGCTGGCACCTCCATCTTCTGAACAAAAAAATAAATTATCTTTTGTAATTACCCCTCTTCTTTTCTAAATTTATATGACTGATATTTTTAAATATATGGAAACTTTAAAATTACTTTTTGAATTGAGGTTAAGAAGAGTAGCTTTAGCTAGACTTTGCCTCATTTTTCCTTTAGAAACTTTTTAAATTGAGGATAAGTACAGCAGCTTTAGCTAGACTTTGCCTCCTGTAACTATTGTTTCTATTTTACAGACCAATAAAGGCAATTATTAATAACAATAATAAAATTACAAAGTCATCAAACTATCTAGTCACCAAAAACACAGCTATTTGTTTAATGATATCTTCCTATCAAATTAGAAAATATACTTACCACTGTTTGTTAATTTTTCCTCCATTGCTTTTGACAATTCCTCACCCGTGGGGTCATTAGACGCTGTTGAATTTTCCGTAAAGCCTTCTTGCTGTGCTCCGTTTCCGCCGGACCCAGTTAACAGTTTACTTCTTCTTGGTGTTTGTTTATCGGGCGAAACACCTTAAAAATTATTAAATTAAGACAATTCAAATATAATGACCATGTAAAACTGTTTTTTGAGGTTTGCAAACAAGTTAAGGTCGCTAGGGACTAATTCTGGAAAATAAGAAGGATGGTAAAGTGATTTCAAGTACAATTCGTACAATTTTGAAACCGTATCTGCGAAATGATGTCCACTCAGATAACTACCAATTTGAAGTGTAAACATGCATTAAAATCATATTTGTAATTGTAATCTTGAAGTGCCCTCTGAAGATCCAGAAGACAACTATTGGTAGCTATCAATAATCATAGATGGCAGTGTAGAGCGCTGTCATCGCTACCTAACCTACTAAGCTGCCATGAGCGTATCATAGGAAATTTTGCCACAGTACATTAGAATAAATATTATTACTATAACTTGATCCTCTGCCCTTATCATGTAATAATAATAATTAATAATAATAATAATAACTTTGTATTATGCTTACCAATTTGTGTGAGAATTTCTGCCATCTGTTTGGTATTGATACCACAGTTATTGGCGACATTCTTCTGACATCGTTTGTGTACATTTAAAGAGCAAGCTTCGCATTGAAGTCCTTGCCTAATCAGTCCATATAATAGTGATCCACAATGATCACAAAATGTAAATCGTTTGTAGTTATGGACTACAAACCGATGTGGTATATTAACATTGAAGCCGGTACTTTGGTGTTGATTTGACTGTGGAAGAGAAGAAACGTTATCAAGATGCGAACGTTTAATTTAATAATCAAATATAATCTTACCTCATCCTGCATCCCAGGACATTTTGTAACTACTGTATGATGACACCGTTTGTGAACAACGCATGTGCATACTGTAAAAAAAGCAGTTAGAAGTGGTTGAATATAATACAATGTCTAAAATTCCGTCACCATACGTATTGCTATTGTTTTAATGAAGCTTAGTACAGTGAACAGAAGCAAACAAGAGTACTGGGTGAGCGTATCTATGTGGCTATAGTTGATATTTTGAATCGAAAAACAATTAATGATATCATATGTGTCAAATGTCAAAAGATATGTCAACAAAATTGAATCTGTTTTAGACATCAGGATTTTTTTGTAGAGTAGAGTAGTTCAACTGCCTTATTTAATTCAAATCAATATTGTGATCATTTCAGTATATTTAGAATTTTTACTTTTTCTAGTTTTGTTGTTTTTCTTGTACACAACAACATTAAAATTGATGTATATTAATTTGGTTCTTGATTAGCTGGTTGTGATGAGATTTCATTAAGAACGCATATTTTCCGGGGCTCTTGTTTGCTTCTGTCGAAGTATATACAAAGTGTTCGTTTAAATTGTTACTTTCACTGTTTAAATTCGGGGTATATTTGAAATATTTTCGATTTTTATGGTCCTCTTTTTTTTTTCGTGCCGATATGAATTCTAAAAACTCACTCTAGTACAATCATTTGGTATAGTTCAAATATATTTTATGGTACTCTGTTATTAAATGAATGTATTTTTCATAAATCGAGAAAGTATGTTCTTTACTATGATTAGAAATATCCACCAATCCTTTTGCTTGTAACAGTTCTTCTTCTTATGCTTGCCTCCATATTTTCATTTTTTGTTTTCAACTATATGAATTACAAGATTACAAAGGGATTGTCCCGTTTGGTTTTACCATGTATGTATGTATGTATTTTGGGGTGACATTCACTGAGACCTAAAATATCTATTGTGTCCCCTTACTTCTACTCAGTTTCTAAAGATAGTCTCAGAACCTAGTAGTTCCTTTTGTCCTATTTCCCGGAGGAATTTTAGGATATCTGCAGGCTTCAACTTAGGTAAATGTTCCTCTTCTATCCAGTAATCTCCTAGGTGCTGAGCTCTAGGATTCTGGAGTGCTGTGCAGTTGGAAAGTATGTGGATGCAGGTTTTTTCTTCCATGCCACAAAATCTGCATTCTTCTTCCTCCACTATTTTGAGCTTTTTCAGGTGCCCATTCAGGCGAGAATGTCCCGTTAGGATCCCTGCTAAAACTCTTAGCGCAGTTTTACTTTGACTTATGCATTCATTTGATCTCAACAGGTTGTATGGTTGTAGTCACCCAAAAGGTCTTACCATACTAGGACCTATAAGATCTTTTGTGTACGTGTATACTTTACATCCATTTTTTAGTCAAAAAGACCTGATAGACTTATGTAAAAAACTATTACTCAGTCTGTTCCAGGTATTTAAGTCATACCTTGCAATTGCATAATATGGCACTATCCACTTATCTTACAGAGATGGTATGTGAGTGAGCAGTATCAAGGAAGAATTTTCCTGTGGTTAGTTTGAAATCAGGATCATGAAGTTCAAAAAGTATTGAGCTGAAGGTTGTGATAACATTTCAGTGATAAAGTTTAATCTTTTTTCTCTTATTTTTTTGGGAATCAAATGCCACAAGGAACGTACAAAAGAGATAAAGTTTAAGTTAGCGTATAGGCAGTTTCCAAATTGATCCTTCTTGCATTTAGATGAAGATGAGTTTAAATAGGCATTCATTTATTCCTTAATTATGAACTGCAGTGCATAATGTGCTGCTGGTAGGTGGTCAATTTTGCGGAAGTGGTTTTTTATCCTTACAATTCTATACATTCTGCGCATTGAAAAGTTAGGTTAACTTGCAAAAACTAAAAAATATCAAAAATATATGATGCTTGTATATTTAAAGGTTATAAAATATTACTTATATTATCAATGGGTTTGGGTACGATTAAATTAAATGAAATAAAAACATTCGTAAATTTAGATTAGGTCATATGAAAGTAACAGTGAAAGTAATCATCAGCGACATTTTACGTTATTTAATCAGTTTTTAATGATATAGAGCAGACAACGCCGTCCCATGCAAAATATACAATTTATTTTATTCCAGACTTTATTTTTATGTGAAATTTTCAAACATGTTATTGAAATTTATATACAAAAGTAGGTATTTAGCAACAATTTCTACCAAGATGAAAGAAAAAGAGTCATCAAAATGTGTAATGAGTTAAGGGATATCTTCATTTTAAACATTTAACACTCCAATTTAGTGCCCGTTGAACAACTGGCCCCTAAAGGACCAAGGCCAGCAGAAAATCGTTTGATAAGTAGTAGTGTCTACCTATACAGATCTGTTCATTTTTTTACCGACCATAGGAAAACGGTATCTTTCTTATCTTGGCACCAACAGCATTTGTGAGTTCGTTGGTAGTAAGCTACGCTTTATGCAAGAAATCATTACTGCTAGTGAATATACACTGTGTCCCTTAAGTTCGCACCATATGGGAAACTCTCGGGGAAACTTTTTTATTGTTAACATTACGAACAAAAGTTATTTCCCATGAAAAGTTCTGCATGTTCTAAAATCAAAAATACAATCATGAGATATATATTTTTTTTCGGTATTATACAAGGTTTGTACAAAAATATTAATAATACTGGAAAAAATTGATACCTGATGATTGTATTTTAGATTCCAGAACATGCAGAACTTTTTATGAAGAAGTTTTTTTCCTAAAATTGATAATAAAAAAGTTTCCCATATGGTGGGAACTTAAGTGGACACAGTGTATAATTTCATGGTCCTAAAATAAAAACGCAAAATGCCGCTTTTAGGACGTTTACGAGACATGAAACAACAAACGGAAGAAAAAAAAACTTAAACATTGGAAAAAAAAGAGTAGGTAAGTAATAAATAAACTTACAACAAAATTAAAAAGCTAAGAAGAGCCATGCCTGTGGTGCTGCAAATTAAAAAAATAATTAGAGAGCGTTAGGATAGTCAAATTAACGTTTCATGCGGTACCACTAACCGAATTAAAAGTAAATATTATATTGTAAGATATTTTTTTATATTACTCTGTACCTATATTGTAACTTTTTGCCTTGAAAACTTATATGGAATCTAATTGTTGTTAAACTGTGATAGTGTTAATAATACAAAACTATAGTTCTTTTAAAAACCAGGAGTAATTTAAAAAACCCTACTCCCACCATAAAAAGTTACCAGATTAGTTACTAAAGGGTGTGACTTTTCAAATGGTGACACAGATAAATTTAACTTGTTTCTGAACTTTTCTTTAAAGCTTGCAAAATTTTGTCCAACACAGATCTCATTTTTGTTCTTCGAACCACATTTTTATTCACTTATCACAATTTTCAAAAGTCCTGGTAGGTATTCCACCAATATCTTTTAGCACTGTATATTTTTCCTCCCACTCAGTATTTCTTTAATAGTCAGTAAACCTACTTTACTGCTATCTTAAGAAAAATGTAAAGTAATAATGTACCAACTGCTTGAGAAATTTTGATGATAACATGAATATTTTTGGTTTTTCCTCCAATATTTATTTATTTATTTATCTGTAAGAGCTATCAAAAATGGAAATCAGCTGGATGACAATGACAATGCTAAGAAGTGTTGTGTGAAACTGGGCTGAATGTGACCAATCAGAGGTCTACAGAATTGCCATCTTAAATTCAAATTACTCCTGGTTTTTAAATGAGGTATAATGGTACTTTATTTACATGGCACAAAAGTACCTTAATTCATAATATACTTTATTATCTTTCGTACTAAAAATTGTATATTTTTCATTGACACTAATTGTTAATTTTCAAACCTTTTTTATTTTTTAAGCTCTCGAAAGTGTGTCTAAAGTGTACTTCACTAACAGTAGTAGAAAAAGTACACATATGCAAAGTGCTCGCTTATTAGGAACTTTTGGATAAAGGTAAAGGCAATCATACAACCATAGCAAATAAAAAAAAATGATTCCATATAAGTAAGTTTTACTTTTAACCACCAATAAAACAAAATTTAATACCTAATTAACATCAACTATAAAAATATAGGAAAGCAAAGCATCAGCTAAAAAAATATACATTGACACATCGAACATGCTTGAGCTTAAATCATACCTTGACATTGATAGCCTTGCTTGCCCAAACCCCTGAAAATAAAACCACCATTATCTAAGTTAGTGCCACCCTGGGTGCATAACTATTATAACAACTACTCATAGGCTATCTAGTACAAAAGATCTCCACTTAGATACAATAAACCTACCATATTTTTTTATATTAAATAATAAATTCTTAAACAAATCACACTTATGCAATAAATATAGAGATCTTCAGTATAACTTTGTATCACTATATCTGTTGCTCCTACAATACATCAAAAGAAAAAAATTATATAATTAAGTAGCTGGTGTGGTATTGGTTTATTACTTAATATAAAAAAATATACTTCATTAAAAATAAGGGTAAGTCAATTGATTTAAGTTGGGATCTAAGACTAATCATAATTTTATAATTTCAAAAATTTTAGTTACTTTATTTGTAAACACCTTGAGAAATGGAGCTTTAAGATATATAAGGATTACCCTGTTTTGAAAATTCAAATTTTAGTTGCTTAAATTTCTACGTTTCGGTTCTACCGGAAGTCGGCTTTATTTTGTTATTTTAAATGGAACATCCTGTATATTAATACATTCTTGAAATCTACGCGAAAGTTTAGTATACTTTTGCCTAGAAACTTTTTTCGAAAAATACATACTTTTTGGGTTATTAATTTTTTTGTAAAAAATTTGACCGTTGCAGACCCTTATAAATTATTTTTTACGAGGATACCCTTAAATATATGAAAATGTTTTCTGTTCGGTTGCTTTTAGCAAGGTCAGACGTATTTGAATATATTTTGAAAATTTTTTAATTTTATACAGGGTGTGTATAAAAAGTAGTTCAAAGTTTAACTTCATAAATATCAAGTGTCTTCATTTTTTTAAATAGAACCACCCGGTTTTTTCTATTTTAATGCATTCTGGAGTAAAAAATAAGGCAAATTCATGTATACTTTCCTATACCTAAACCTTACCGTAATCCAGATATTAAATGTTTTCTGTAAATTTTTAGAGATGCAGGTGTGGTCTAAATTTTATTTTGACCCATTGATACAAGTACTAAGAAAGGTTTAGGTATAGGAAGGTATAAATGAATTTGCCTTATTTTTTACCACTGAATGCATTAAAATAGAAAAAACCGAGTGGTACAAATTTGATATTTATAAAGTTAAACTTTGAACACTTTTTATATAAACCCTGTATAAAATGAAACAATTTTCAACATATATTCAGATACGTCTGACCTTGCTAAAAGCAACCGAACAGAAAACATATTCATATCTTCAAGGACATCCTCGTAAAAAAATAATTTAAAAGGGTCTGCAATGGTCAAATTTTTTACAAAAAAATTAATAACTCAAAAAGTATGTATTTTTCGAAAAAAGTTTCCAGGCAAAAGTATACTAAAATTTTACGTAGATTTAAAATGTATTAATATACAGGGTGTTCCATTTAAAATAACAAAATTACAGTTGACTTCCGATAGTACCGGAAGTCGGCCATCTTTGAAAATATTTTAGTTAAAAAGATCGTATCCGAAAACCCAAACGTAGAAATTCTCATGATTTTACTATACGTATTTTGCCTTATACAGATAGTTTTAACCCGTCGTGGGACACCCTGTACTACTAGTTTGACTGTAATTTTTGAATACATAATAATGATTTACAGAAAATATATCATTGAAGCATTTCGAGATATTGACCTTAATAATGTCAGTGTGTTTGAAAACTATTTTGTAATATTTTTCAATGAAAATTCAGAACAGGAAATCATTGCCTGTCAAAACAAATAGTTTCAGTAAATTATCATGAATAAATAATAAAACGTATACTAAATGACGTAGTATATGAGAATGTAATGAAAAACGTTGGTAAATTCAATTTGTAAACGAAAATTTGGATTAACTCCAGTTCCCAATTCAAAAATATTAATACAAGAAATATATTTTCAACATATAAATATAAAGTTTATAAGTAGGCCAGTCGTTGGACATTTAGGTGATCAAAAAATGTTGTCGAGATATTTTAAAATAACAAATACGAGTTATTGGGCGATAGAACCGTTCTAGGACTTCTGGGTATTGTTCGCGCAAGTTCACTGTATTTCTTTCGCGTTCCAACTGTTTATACCTAGCAATGATGAATTTGAATTATGAAAAAAATCGTCAGTATCTCATTATGTGAGTCAGTGAGTCTAAATTAGAAATCTTACACTACCGACTACATCTAATATGGATGCAATTTTTTAAAAATACATTTATCTTTCTATATCTTTATCAATCAGTGCGAAGCAGGAGCGGGTCGCTAGTACATAATCAGTACAAAATACCTTCGAATGAACTGTAATAGAATATTAAAAAATTCCAGACAGAATATTTCCTTTTGTTAATTTTACATTATCACCTATTGTATCCAATGATAGTGTAGGAAAAAAATTATATGGATTCATTTAAAAATCAAGATGTAATATAGTGTCAGACGACATCTTGAACGACTGGTCTACAACTTGAGCTGGTCACTTTAGACTGTTTAATCTACTAGTTGTATTAGATCCTATTTTTAAACATTTGTGAAAAATGTATACATCATTATACTTGCATTTTAATTTCAATACATAAGGATGGTTATAAAATACAAATGAGAAAAACCCATACATAAAAATATTAATGATTACATGGTCCAAGGTGGCTATCCACAAAAATATACAATAATGCAGTTTGGATAATTTTTCAATAAAAAATCATCAAAATAATATTAATCTGTATTTTAATTTTTTCAATTAAATTCCAAACCTTGTTACTATTTTTCAATACAATAGGAAATTCTGTATTTATGACAGTATTTGCACGAGAGTGAAAAGCACTTTCACATGTGTCTGAATAAGTTGCCAAACACATAAGATCTATTAAAATTTAAATTAAATTATTGTCTACAACTTTTGTATGAACTAGGATATCTCATTTTGACGCAAGTCTCATAAAAATGATTTTAAGCTCTAAAAACAACCCCTAATTCAGTATTTCACTTCATCTTGTACATACATTTTTTTTTTATTTAGTTACAACCCTAAATTAATTTTCCAGCTGGTCTTTGACAGCTATTAGTTGTATTTCTAAAAAAGAAAAACTCATTCAAATAAAAGTTAGTTCTGAATAATCAAAAAAATTAAAATACTTCTTTGCAATACAAGTCCTTTTTTGGTTTATGAGTTTCTCGCATCATTATTATAATTATTTTTGTTAGATACACACACCCTGTAGCACCTGACATTATTTTTGGTAGCATAGGCAAACATAAAATTATTAACGTTAAGCACCAAGCTGTAAATGTCTTAAAACGCACTGTTACCTCAACTTACATTCTTATGGAAAAGCGTTTTTCAAATGCTTACTTATTGGTTCTTCCTCACAGGTTGGCGAAAATAGTATTGCAATGGACCCAATGGTAAATTACAAAAACTGGCTTTAATATTTTTAGATCTACATACAGCATCAAGTAAATCTTACAATAATACACACTTACATATTGTTTTATCCAACAACCTTCTATCTATCCTCAACTTTATACTTCTTTACACCGCAACAGTATTTTTGCCACCTCATATATTAATTATATCCTGTATAAATTGATCTAAACTCTTGGTATAAAGTCAATTGTGCTAGTATGCTAGTAATCAATTTTGAAAGAAATGTTTTATCTTCATAAGGGAGCATATATCAAACTATTACCTCAATGACAAATAATATCTGGTACATTTTTCTTAAGTTTGTATTGTATCAAGAATCAAAGTCAGTTAATTTGACAGTTACTTTCTACTTCAACAGATATAATATATATTATAATCTTTCAAAATAGCTACCACAAATTAATAATCATCAAAAATTTTGTTGTTTAAAACCAAATAGGTACTCACCATATAAAATCTCGACAATGAGAACAAAATGTGGGTTGTCGCAAAAAAGTAGCCATAAATTTATGACCATTGACCTGATGGACTCTTCTTCGCATAGCCCCACGCCTCCTGTTGAAGCCCTGGCGTTCTTTAAATTCTCTTGGTTTCCCTCCATATTCTATGAAATTGATTATTTCAGATTTTTAAACATAAAACTTAAACTATCAATTACCTTTCGATGTTCTTAAATCTATTTTAACATGTAGTCGACCTTTGGGTTCTAGATCCACCTGAAAAAAATTTGGAGTTTTTACATTTGAGAGGATGAAAGAACTTATTTAGCAGGTCAATACATAGTTCATTGACTTATTGGTCATTAGCAATGAACCATTTTGGAAGTCAAAAGATAATTATATACAGCAATATAATATATGAAAAAGAAATATATACAAAGTTAGGGAAATATACTGATACTTATGGAAAACTCGAGGGAAAACTGTCAGATTAGAATAAAGACTATCTATTATGGGAGTGTCTGTAGTCATATTTAAGAGAAAATGATATTTGTAGAAAGCTGCCATATCAGAATAACTAAGGTGGAACAGAGTCTCAAATTGTTTTGATCACTCCTGTGTTTACATACACATAAATTAAAAAGTTGTACTAGGAAACATATTTTTTGTTAACATACATAGGTATAACATAATGATTTCTCTAAATGTACCTATTTACTATTACTACCAGCATTTTTCTTTAAAAGATACATATTAAGCATAATTTAAACTTACAAACAGTGTATATCTTCAGAAACAGAAACAAAGCTTTGTCTGGATGTGAAATGCTTTTCGAAAAATATCACATTTAGAACAGCCAATATTTTCAAAATAAACAATTATGTAAATCTATCTGATGTTTATTTGCTTACAAGTTGGTAGTTCCATTGAGTACCTATATAAACAAATATTATTTATTATTTACTTACAAAACAAGGTTTTAAATTTCATAGAGAAATGAAATTTGTGATAAATAGCTCCCATTAGGATCTTGAATATTCCTGCGATATTGTCACTTATGAAAAATGCGACAGGTGTATAACATGACAGATACATAGGCCAAAGAAAAGTAATTGTTTGATAAACCTACCCAAAAATCATCTCTCTCCCTATTCAGCAGATCCTCAAAAAGAATCGAGACGTTCGCGACGAAGACGTCAGGTGGAATCGCAGCGTCATGGAACACCGTCAGGGTCAGCGTCTTAGCGTTCTCGACCTGGTGCTCAAAGTATTCATTCCAAACTGGATCACAAGTTTTCTGTTTAGATGTAGATTGAGCCACATGAATGTCATCCACGGCAATTGTAACATAAGGGTCTAGAAGTTGTTCATCGGGTTTCCCGAAACTATAACGCATCGAGCAATCCGTCGGTCTCAGGCTCTGGGCCTCGCATACTTTTACACGAATAGTCCCCGTGAACATGGCACTATACACGAACTTTCAATGCCTCACCTTTGAGGAATTATTTTATCCACCACACCACACCACTAATCACATTTAAACCTACATAGGGACGACACAATTTGTTAGAAACGAGTCTATAAAATACAATATAAATGACAGTTATCGCACACTGTCGTATGATCTCGATTTGCTCGGCCCAACACGACCTCTGAAAATCTGAGGCTGCTAAGCTTGAGGCTCCTCCTTCAGGATTTTCACCTTATTTAAAAGCTCCTGGGAAAATCGCTTTTCCTCAAATTTCCTATTTTAATTGTCAAACATCTTTAATCAATTTCAGTTCATGTGTCCACCTGTTTATAGATGGCATAACACTTGTCTACTCCGCCACCAATGAAATTCATGCCCCAGCCCTCTAGTGAAATTGTGCTTGTACTACTGAGAATTTTGTGAAGTGGTTCATAGATAACATACATGTCTGTTCTGGATCAATGTTATCTGTGATCCGGTCGGTTATCTATGATCTGGGCTATGACAGTTGACAGTGACCTTAGGTATTTGTATTTTTGGTTATGTTTATATGTGAAGCTTACGCCGCTAATTTTTAATTTAAAAAGTTGTCTTGTTAAATATTTACAAATCATACTAAAAGATGGATGATTTCACTTGCCCTAGATGCAGGACATCAAAATTCCAAAATCCTTCAATGAAGATGATGGTTAACGTTTGCGGTCATGGCTTGTGTGAAAATTGTGTAGATCTGCTTTTTTTAAAAGGATCAGGAGCATGTCCAGACTGTAGAATACCTTTACGAAGAAATAATTTTAGAGTACAATTATTTGAAGATGCTTCAGTGGAAAAGGAAGTTGATATAAGAAAAAGGGTTCTCAGGGACTTTAATAAAAAAGAGGAGGATTTTGCTTCTTTAGGTGACTATAATAATTACTTAGAGGAAATTGAAACTATTATATACAATTTAATGAATGATATTGATATAGTAAATACCAATAAGAAAATAGAACTATATAAACGTGACAATAAAGAACAAATATTGAAGAGTAAAGGTAAATTAGGACGAGAAGAATATGAATTAGAAGAACAGTTAGAATTTGAAAAACAAAGAGAGGATGAAAGAAAAAAAGAACTTCAAAAAGAAGAAGCTGAAAATAAGAAAAAGAAAATTAGAGAAAAGGAAGCATTAATTGATGAACTTATGTTCTCTAATGCAGATGCCAAAAATATTATCGACACATTTGCCCAACAAGCAAAAGAGGAAGAAGCAAAAAAGGTACCTCCAAAAGTTACAAAATTTTCAAGCGGAATTCAGTTTGGCCGACAATCTCATGCCTCATTTTTACCAGTACTTTCAGATGAAGGACCTATTTATTCATACAAACCATTGACATTCCCGGTAGATGGACCTGAACCACCAAATGCAGTTGATATTATAGATAAGAATTTCTTAAATCATGTTAGATCAGAAACCGAACAAGAAAGAGCAGGAGGTTTTAAATCCAATATTGCTTGCTTACGAGCATTACAAGATGCTATGATGGGACTTTTTCACAGTAAAAAGCCTGTATGTTGACAAATAAATTTGAGTATTTGTCTTGTACATTAAAAGTACTATTTGTTGATAATTTTCTATACTTGCAAGTATTTCAAGACTATATTGCAACTTTAAAATTGTTCTAATTTATAAATTTGATTTCTTTTCTGGTTGATACAAAAAATGATTGTAATTTTCTGTTGAATAGAAAGTGTTATAATTTATTGTAATATATTAAATAATTTGTAGTTTAAATAAATAATAGTTGAGAATAAATTAGTGTGCTTACATGACCCAAGCAATTTTTGTGCCATTTACAGACTCCAGTGGTATGTTCTTTGATCACTGCTTTTTGTACTAGTAGTCTGCAAAACCATTTGTCATCAAAATAAAATGGAAAAAAGTATACAGATGAATTAAAAGGCTAAAAATGTTAAAACATTTATTAATAAATTGTAAGTAACATTCACTGGAGCTTCTCAAATTTGAAAATGATAAAACATGAAAAATAGCACCATTTCTTCTGATACACTTAATTATTATAAAAAAACGTCGTGTCCATGGTTGTAATCATGAAATAAATAATGTATTTTTTGTACTACATAAAGTACAACATATTTTGCAACCAATTATTGTATTGGATATAGTAAATAAAAATTTCAAGCCAATATAACATTTTGTTGTTATATAGCTATACTTAATGATACGTTTTTAAAAACCCATTATTATTGATATCTGTGAGGCTGTTTCTTCTTGATGCACAATTCACAGATATCTGTGCATGTGTTTTTAAAGAGTGCAGTGACCAATGAATGATCCAGTCACTTCCTTTTGAGGAAAGCAGTTAAGAAGACTAGGCAATTTTGTTAAATATCTATTACTACACAACAAAAATAGTCCTTTTTTAATAAAATTATTTGACTTTTTTAAATGAAAGTAAGAACAATAAAAAACTTTATGCACATTGAAAATATAGATGTTAACTTCTAGAAAAGTTATATTAAATTGGTTATCTATAAATCCTTAGTTACAAATTGTGTTAATTTTGTAGTTTTACCATTACTATAAATTTGATGCCTTGAAATAGGTGCCAGTGTTGAGACGATCCTGTATACTCAAGTCCTCTCAAAATAAACAATATAAAGCTAATTTCAATATATAACATTCCTTTTACATCACAAATAATAAAAATACATTTGATGTTCGTAAACACTAATAAATCAGCACTAAGAATTTTTTTAACAATTATACAAATATAAAACTTTTCATCTATTAATAATTTAAAAGTACAAGGTGTCTACATATATTTTTTTATTGGACTTGCAAGATGTTCAGGAAACTGTTAAAAATATCTAATTGTGTATTCAATTCTTCTTCTAGCTGCATTAAATGAGGCATTTATAAATTTCAAATCAAATCTTCAACACCTTGTACTTTATGATTTTGGTCAAATATAAAACAGTTCTATCTATCACAATGTTTGATGTGATCTGTATACATTTTACAAGTGAGTTCAATAAATATATAATGTAATTTATGTATTGGACATGGGCTTTAAAGTAATTAAACATCATCTTTTGGGAGCTGCCTTATTAGCTGATTGATATGATTAATTTCAAAATGATACATTTATTCCTAAAATCTAACATTTTAATATAATTTTTAAGCGTTACTTTTTTTTCACAACAGTTAACATACAAAGGTTATAAGACAATTTGATAGTTTCTTTTAATTTAACCAACAACTTTGCCATGTTAAACAGTTTCATGTATAAGGGATTATTTTTTAAGCATGTGATTTTAATTTTTGATGCAAATTTGGTTTGATATTTGATGTGTGGAAAAAACTATTTAAACATTTTAAACAGCTTATTGAATATTAACAAAACACAAAAACCGTTACTAAGTCCAGGAATCTGTTTACAAACTTATAGATATATTTTCTTTTTAAAAGATACTTTGGGTCAACTACTATTAATAAAACAGCTTTAACTCACAACCTCCAATTCTAGTTGATAGAACATAATATAAAAGGAACTACCAAATCAATAATTTCTCATTTATTAACTATGTACTAGACTAAAATTAATAATTGACGCCAAATTTCAATATTAATAAAAAAATTAATGGTTATAACACAGATTAATTCAACACAATAATAAATTGAAAATGGCAGTGGCGAAATTTTTTTCAAAAACAAAAATTTCGAGTTTTTTTAATTTATTAAAAACATGATAAATGATACAAATATTATTATAAATGTGGTATAAGTAATTGAACAAAAGGTGTGATTTCTGTCATTTTAGGATATTTTTGACACATTTTACATTGAAGAACTGTCAAAAACGAATGTGGTGCTCAGCCTTCAGATTTGTTTAAGCAGGCAATACTCTAATCAGTGGCGGATCCAAGGCATGCGTCCCGGCTGTCAAAATACAAGTTACGAACGATTAATGTTATAAGTAACTTAAACATTTTGTAACTTGGTATACCACCTACTTTATATCTATAAGTCTGTAATCCACAAATGTACCCTCGTTATTTTTCTCGCAGTCATAGTTCACAGTACGACTACGAATACCAGAATTTTTTTTATTTTTCAACTTTTTTTTGAATGGACCCTCCCCTACAAGCTTCCTAGATCCGCCCTTGACTCTAATGAAGAACTATAGTTTTTTTTTTTTCAAATACTTATAACAAAAATACAATTATATGTTAAAAACTTTACTTATAATCTATTTAGCCAAACATTATGTCACAAATATATTTTGCCTAATCATAAGAATGGAATTTATTTTGTGGAAAGTTTTGTTATCAATGCCAATATTTTAAACGATTTCGAAATATACCGCAATTTTTGTACTTTTACACTGATTTCAAAATATTTACAAAATTAATTTTTATTTATTCCATACTTAAAGATTAGTAAAATGCGATACACAATCGACAAACTGATAGTGGTAGAGTTATAAATTTTTGATGGATATCTATAATACATTTACAATAATAATGCATATCATTTTTCCCGTTGGAACTCAAGTTTGACCTATTTTAAATAAGCTTGAAATTTGTATGATATGTAATTTGAAATAGATCAAACTTTTTATGTTTTCATAATTTAAACTAAATAATACAAAAATATGATTACAGTAGGAATAGCTGGAGAAAATTAGTAATAATTTATGTTATAACCACTCCAGCGATTCACTTTAAATAACAAAGTTTTGGGTATACTCCAGCAAATCCTACAACTGCAATATTGTTTGTACAAAAAAACTCACAAGTTATCAGAAAAATTTAAGTGATGCACAGTAAAATATCTAGACAAAGTCTTTCTTTATATTTTCATGATAGCAATAGCCCTAACATCTAGAAAAATATAATTTATATAAAAATAAAATTGATGCTTTATTACAATTTTATATCTTCATTATATATTTAATTATATGTACAATAAAATGTAGGCAGGGCATTTGGTGCATTCGTTTGTAAAATTTGTATATTATACTTGATATCTATTGTCGTTATTGTTTAAAATAACGGAGCATTAAAAATACTGCAAATACTATGCCCTGCTCTAATCAGCATGATTTTAATTAATGAAGTGTAACCTATTATCGACATGTAGAATTGTTGACAACAAAAACAAACATTCGAATAAAAGTTAACAACTAAACCAATTGTTTATTTCAGCTTTTGAGATTGTAGTAGTATTACAAAACCCTTGGGTATATTAAAAAGACTACAGCTTATTCTATTTTTATAAATTAAAAACATTTATTCATGTAACGTAAGTACAATAAAATCGCTCTTTATTAAGGTCAAATTTTATTCATTGTACACTTCCAAGTTAATCTAACATGCGAAAATAATATTTTAGCACGTTTTTGTGATTAATCATAGTTTCCAAATTTACGATCAACTTCAACTTTGTGTATGTTTTGACTGCCAACAATTTTTTTTTCTAAACTAGAAAAATCCGAACTGAGATTGATTCTACAATACAAACTTTGACTTTTAGCTGTGTAGAGAATTTCATTAAAAATGTAACAACTGGATGGATTAAATGTTCTATGTTCTACTTTGAAGTTTTATTACAACTACTAGGCCAATATCTAAAAATAAAATCATTGAAAAATGCATGAAACTCCAATCACATGAAAATCAATTTTCTAATAATAGAAAACAAAACCAATGACAACTGTAAAAGATTATTTTCATTTTACTGCCCTCTTTTATGACAGACAGCTCAAGTATTTCAAATAACAATGAAAGGCTGGCATATAAATGAATTAAATAGGGAAACTGGATGCTGAGGCAGCAAATTAAAGTGCTTTTACTTTGGGAAACTCTTGTCCACCATTTATTTGGTTTGCAAACTTTCAGTTTGTTGTGCAATATATAGAATAGATTAAAATTAAATAACAAATATGTATCAGGTCCGTATCTTATCGAAAATATTTAGGTTTATTAAAAAATATGTATGATTCAAATGTATTTAGTTTTAAAATAGCCCATATTAAATCGTATTTAATTCAATGTCAACTTCGTTAATAACGACACTAATAATTAAAATAATGTTTCACATTAACAAGCTTGATGAGAATTTTATGCAATTTTAATTTTTTTAAATGGAATTCAAGATAAATGTGAAAATTAGATTATCAAATTTTGCGAAATTGTATAGTAATAATTAAAGCATCCAGTGTTACAATTTTTTTCAAGATCAATCGATACACTTTTTGATATTATAAAACAATGTCAAGTATTTAAAATAAAAATAAAATTTTGCGAGTTTTAATCACTTACTGTGTTTTGTAAGAATCAGTTATCTTTGTAAATTACATTCTATAATATTTACTCGCAAATAATCCCCATAATGATTATATCAAATGATCTATTTAAAAAAAGATCACTATGATTATCTCCCCCTCAGAAAGGAGAACCTTATTCTAACCACAAATAAAATTATGGCATATTTTTTTGTATTTCTCCTAAAAAAAATGTGATGAAAATAAATCGTTGTTTAAATTTAAGTTTAAAGTGTGATGGCAAAATGAAATACGGTGTTGCAATTAAAGAAGGCAACACTTCTTTTTATTTCGTTTGATATAATTCGGTTTTAGCGGTGGTCGTTCAGATAACTGGAATTTTCGAACGACTCGGACTAATTCGTAAAAAGCATTATCGACGTTCATTCGCATTTTTGCGCTACATTCGATGTAAGGAATTTTAAGCTGCCTTGCAAGTTGTTGGGCTTCTTCTTGCCAAACAACCCTTTGGTGCTCAAGATCAACCTATAAAAATAAACAGTTTTTATATATCTTTTCCAATCATAATAAAATTAAGTGACTCTATGATTTGATTATTTTTGACAAGAAATGGGGAATTGAAAATTACCTTGTTTCCCACCATCAGCATTGGGAATTCATCTCTATCTTTAACTCGTAATATCTGCCTATGGAATTTGTAAATTTCATCAAAACTAGATCTTTCTGTTACTGAAAATACAAGTAAAAAACCTTCTCCGGATCTCATGTACTGTTCTCGCATTGCACTAAATTCTTCTTGACCAGCAGTATCCAAAACTAAAATTATAGTAATGTTGCAAAAAATATACATGCCACCTACTAAAATAAGCCAAATTTTATCAATTTTGTAGAGAATGAGGAGAGAAATAGTTAATTTTCAATGAGACATCAAGAACAATAGAGCATAATAATATTGTTATGGATGAATACCTAATGTTTATCTAAAACTGGGATTGAAATATTCATTTACTTTTAATTCATGAATTTTTATGCAACAACCATAATTTTAAGCATATTATGTTTTCAACTAAATAGCTTGCAAGATGTGATTAAATTATGATAATTAGTTATCTCCCTTGTTGGATATTGTTTACAAAATATTTTTAGATAATGAAAGAGTATGTTTGTAAATAGCCCAGTCATTAATCAATAATGTGAACATTCCAACAAACATTTGACTCATATCAACTGTTAATAAACTGGAAGTATTACATTATTTCCCAATTTAATTCATCCAATTAAACTAAATGATCAGAACTGACATCAAGAAAATAACCTTTAACTAGAACAAATACATATTAGTTGCAGAGTATGATTTCTTATGTACTTAAGGAATACCAATTTTTCAAGCAGTTTTAGTAACTATCTTTTTACAGTACTTATATTTCCAGTTCATAAAAAAAGGTTTACTAAATATGGTTCAACTTACTGTCCAATTTTGCTGGTATATCGTCTATTACACATTGCTTTGTATAAGAATCTTCGATAGTAGGATCATAGTCTGTTACAAAATAACTCTGAAATAGGAAAAATTCGTCTTTTTGTGTAGGCAATAGGACAAGGCTATAAACAAATTTCAAGGATTTGAAATAAGGATAAGAATGTCACTAAAAATTAATCTAGCTACTATACAATTACTCTTCTAATAAATCTAAATTTTGAAACGGAAGAAATAGATTGTAAATAATACATATCAATAAAATACCTGGATGAACTGCAGAGTTATAGCTGATTTCCCTACACCTCCACCACCGACTATCACTAGTTTATATGTCTGATAATTAGGAGCCCTGTCTCTATCATTCATTTTAGACATCTTTTTATTTAAAATAAATACTTTGTTCCTAGAAATTAAAAATAAAATTGTGCAAATGGGATACTTAAATGTTAAATATAACTAAGGAAATATGTTACACCTACAACTGAAGTTAGTAATAAACACGTTCACAGAATAGCCACAACATCATCTTTATTGTCTCTGTCTTTATTCAATACATTTTAAGAAAATACTGTTGGTACAACTTATATGTGTCAAAGTATCCAACAATGCTGCCGTACCAAATAATGATAATATAAATACAAACAGATTGGCTACTTCTTACAAAGTTTTGTAGGAACTTTGACAAATAATTTCATCATTTATTATTCAGTCCACCTTTAAATTTGTTCTTTTGAAATACTAAATACTTGTTTATAAAAAATTTTTCCCTTAAGTATCCAAGACTTGGCAACAGTGTATATCTATAATTGAATTAGTTCATAGGCGTAGCAAATATTTGTAAGGAACAATAACTAACTTTTAGCTACATTTTAAAAAGACTCCTCTAACACCATAAATTAAAGTAAACCTATATAACAGAAAAAAACTGCTCATCGAGATATATTTCTCAATGTGCACTGGCAACTAATTAGACATGTAAGAAAAATGAACAATATCTTCAAATGACGCTATTTTTAATTATAAATGACTGGGAAAAATTGTGTAGCTTTTAATTCAGAAGATATGCACATGGTTTAATTTTTGATTTAAAAAATTCCAGTTTCAAATCATAAATCGGGCCATTTTACAATAGTACAAAATATTTCCTTTCCTCCCTTTTATAGACACCGCTATGATATGCGTATATCTTCAATTTGAGTTGCGCATGTTCAATATGTACAGAAAAGCAAAAATGGCTCTTGTGGCTTTGCACCATAGATTCTCTATGCTTTGCATCATTGCCACACCATTGCAGCACCTCAAAGGGAGGTAGGAAGGCAAGGTGGTTGTCAATTGTCAGTTCGTACTTCGTCGTAATATCGGTTGGAGGGAATAACAGAGACATTTTCCCAAACATTTAAGACGGCGTGTGTATTTTGTGAGTGGTTTGGCCCCCCAAGGGGTCCTTTATGGATATGGCAGAATTTTATATCAACTCAAACCAAATGTAAGTATATACCAACGCTCTATTTATACTCAATGCATATTCAATTGTTTCCATTTGTAGTTAAAAAAGGAAAATTAGACTGCAGATGTGAACAATTCAACCAAAAATCACTTGTTTAATTAATGACCTAACTTTTTTTGTCAACTAATTTTAATAAATAGTTAATAACATCTCGTCAATAGCATATAAATTATGATCAGGAATAGGTAGGCTATTTTTTTCGAATATGTCTAATAATCCCTTGAAAATGGCGCCTAAATTGTATTTAAAAGTAAGACATTAATTTAAGTATACACATTGTAACTTCCGAATGAATTTAAACTATGGATGAACTCAAAAAACTCATATCTATGAGTAGTTTGTATATTTTAATTGGTCAAGGCCGACTAAGTGAAGTAATTCTTATCTCATCAGAGGGATACATAACACTAATATTATACTCATGGTTTTACATAACATACCTAGGTACAAAATAAAAATATAATAAATGTTCTTCATATTCATCATCCCCTAAATATTTGTACCCAAAGAATAAATCAAATTTATTGTTTATACTGATTTGGAGGGAAGCTGGAAGCTGGTCATCTACCAAATGTTCTGTAATTTCCGAGGTAATTTCATAGGGAAGATCCTTGATAATTTATTGGCAATAAAGCTCTACATTTTTGTTGAATTTTATACATTTAACTATAATTTAATTTTTTTTACATTTAAAATCTAGAAAGGCCATTGATCAAACAGTTTATGAAGTGTGGACTGTATTATATTTTTTAAACTCTTTCTGGTATTAATAATAATTATCTACTAAAATATATATGATAGGTTTTCTTTTCTTTTGATATTCATTATGTATCTACATTATGTGTTCCTAGTTTGGGTTTCAAGTGGCTTAAGCTCACCATAGGGGGTAGGTATGTATAATGAAACTTGACAATGACAAGGTTAGGTAATTCATACCTATTAATACTTATATCTGACAAGAGAATTTAAGATGAAAAAGGTTGTTGAGCTTTTTTTATCTGTGTTATCAAATATGAAGTTTTTAAAAATAGGAAATGTTTTGCATAGCATAATGTATAAGAGTGTTTTAGTTGATGAAATTCACATGTTTCTCTATATGATTGACATTTTACTGTCAATTTTTAACCACTTATTTAAAAAAACAATACAATTGTTATTGAAGCAAGTTAATGCAAATAAAGGGCCACAACTGCTTACAGGAATAACATCTAACAAAGAATACAAAACTCAGAGGTTTTATTAATAATGTTTATGATTTCCTGTATAGTAGCAGCAAAGTACAATGAATCAATTGGTACAATTTTATCAAAGAACTGTTTATTTGTCTTTAAGTGTTGGTAAATATTTTAATCCTTATCGATTAGGGAAGCAACTTGAATCTCGACTTGAATGGTGTTTTTTTTACTGTTCCCTTTTACTTTTCTATTTCCTGGAAGAAATCTGCAATCTTATCTTGAGGTTTGCACCCAACTACTGATATATATTTGATTTAATACACTTCTTTTCGCAATTTTAGTGGAACTGTAGAAAGCAAAACTAAAGTAGGCCGTGTCAAAATAATTTTAATTTTATAAATATAAAACAGTCTAAAATCATTAAAGTTTAATAAATATTTTCATTGAGAGATATGAATTGCTTAGATACGAGATCAGTGTTATCTACTTCTCGTGCCATAATTTTGGCATACACACTTATAATAATATATGACATTTTTGTTATTCTTAATTGTCAATGTTAAAACTTCTCCAGATCAAATTTTCTGTGTCAAATTTTTCTGTCTTTCAAATTTGAAGGTTTTCCATAATTTAATTAGTATTTGAGGGTTAACCTTAAATAAAACTTGAGTTATTTTAAAATGATTATGCTTACTTTTTTAACATTAAATTACCTACTTAATCGGGTGATTACAATAATAATAATTATATTATCAAAATTTCTGAACCCAAAAAAATAATACCTATTCTATTTTTTTATATCAAACTGGATACCTACATTACTTACCACCCTTTATTTAAATGTATTTGGTTGCTGTCGTGCTAGAAAAAGAGAGGTAGAGTACTTAAACATGTGTGATGTTAGTGTGAGGGGTCATGCGGGCAATGGCAGGTGTCCCTGTGGATCCGCTCTTCTAGCAGATGGTCCTCGCAGGACTTTTTGATCGATAACACACATATAACCAACTCGCTCCAACACTATCACCTTTTTTTTCCTTCGCTAAAGGTGAAATGAAATGACATAACTCGGCGTTAGGTTATAGAAAGATTATCAGGAGTCGAGTCGACACTTCCTTATTATTATAACATTCTTTGGACAAGGATGGACAGCGGTCGCTTATGAAACATAATTGTAGGGTTTGCAAATTTCTGGTTTCCAAATATTGACGCTGCTTTAATTCGGTGCATTTAAAATTAAGAAAACCCCTATTAGAGGAGGTAAAATGTACAGGGTGATATTGATTATTTTAAAAATTTTTATAAAATTTTATTGCTATATTTATGGCTAGAGTTCCATATCAGAGCATCTGAATTTTTTTTATGAAAATCAGCAGGTAGATGGTTCATGTAAAGACCTTACCAACGATATATAACATTTTGCGCGGAAACTTTTCGGTGCGGAGATACAGTGTTTTAAAGTTAGAGTTTTTGTATGGGTTACTTATATAGAAATTCAACCGATTACTTTTTATGACCTCAGGAATAGCCTTATGGTATGTCGCTTGCCTTCAGGGGTCAGGTTAGGTTAGGTTTAGTGCAGTCCATTCTTTTTATCTTTTATCCGATATTTCTCAACAGTAAAAACAC
>CAJUYG010000058.1:324617-408527 GCA_910591675.1 Galerucella calmariensis | reverse complement strand
GATGATTTATTCTGACAAATGAAACAATTAGATAGGAATCTAAGACAAACGTCGAATCTACAACAAGGTAGATGGAAAAATTATGGGTTTCTATACATTAAAATTCACACAAGTCCCTTCTACATGTTTTAAAACTTCTCTTAACATTTCTCTATGGAATAAACTAAATAGCAGCATATAATTGAAGCCATTTATAGCGAATAGAGTACTGCATTTTTTCCACGACTTTTGGACATAAGTGTCTTTTTGTATATTATCAAATATTCTTGGATAAAAAACTTTTCTATACATTACAGGACCCTACAATTATATAATTATTTTAATAAACTACTTTTCCTTTTATATCCAAGTCGTTAATGTGTAATAATTTCAAGGTGATCAAAGAATCTATTTTTTGTAACACCTGTCAGTTTAATCGACAATTTTACTTTACTGCCTTTCGGAAGAACATTTTTGACGTCTCTGTGTTAATCATGCTCTACAAACGCACCGGGTTTGAAGAAAAAACTTGACGAGTTCTTGAACATTTACAAAACCAGACAGACGCAAATAAATAGAAATTTACAAAAGTGAACTTCATTGAGATTTATGCGTAGGCTAGTACATTTAGGGTTCAAGGACAAAAATATGATTAGTTTAATGATAAGAACAGGGAATGCAAAGTTACTTTTTAAAGATTACGATTTTTATTTTTTTTAGAGCGAGTTTAAAATGCTGGTATTTATCTTATCATTCATCTACATGGTAAAAAAATTATTTTTGTTATTTTAGACATCTTTAAGATCCTTATTATCATCTTTATACTTTTGAGCTGGGTAATAATTCTGTAAGAATTTTCTACGAGCGGTAGACTTCTCTAGCGTGCACTATTTTGTAAACAAGAATAATGAGTTCACTTTGAAATGGTAGTACGAAATTTTTGATATTTTTCAAATATTTCCCACAAACTTACCATCTTATATGAATGAATCTATATATATATCTCTCAAAATAAAATAGCTTACGTTTTATATTGTTCCTCCATGTATATTTCGGAGGATGTAATCTGTAATAACAATATCTCTCAAATGAACCAGCGGCTGTGAGAAATTTTGAATGTAGTGAATCACTACCCAGCCAATATACATAAAATATTAATTATTTCCACAAATTGCATTACGTGCGTTTACCCTCTCATTGTAGTGCAGACTCTATTCGCATTCGCCATGCAGCCCTAATAACATAGAGGGGGAGTGTTTCCGAGAGGCTTATGCGTCTGCAGCTGCCTGTATATGTCAGCCTATCTATTTTTACATTAACACGACAATATTTTTCAAGTACGAGTATTATATAAAAAATAGAGCATATTTCATATTTTGTTTGGATATTAATTTATAATAGTAAATATGATATCAAAAATTACTAATAATAGGATATAAACCAGTTTCCATTGGAAATTACTCCCAAATTTTAAAATAAAATTCAAATTTCAATGCACTTTCCGACCACAACCCGAGGATTTCCGAACGCTACCGATGATACGTGTGATGTCATATCTCTTGTGTTTACTTACGTCAATATGGCCGGTATTGCATTAGGTTATGTGTAGTTGTGTGTTTATATTGTATTTTAATCAACTATTAATTGCTTCATCGACGTAAAAATATCATTTATATGTTTGTTTGAGACCATTACGTGTTTGTGTGTGCTTTTTTTTTAATTCCAAAAGTCAACGTAAAGTGGAAAGTGGTCATAAATATTCGATATTTCCGAGGATATTTTAAAACTTTTGGAAGAATATATTTTATTTACTAGTTCAGTGTTCAGTGACGATTCTTTCATATTTTGTGAGTAAATATATGGCTAGCGAAGGTTTTGTAAAAGCACAAACTGATAACTTGCCCAAAGTAGACTCATTTATGCTGCTTGAATTTATGAAGTCAAACAGCTGCTTTAATGCAGAGGAAATAAGAGGAGTTAAAGCATTATCGTAAGTACGATTTAAACTATGTTTCATTTATATAATATATACCAACCATATTTCGATGTGTGGTCGTAAGAAAATGATGTTTTTATGGTTGATTTCTAGACATATAGGTACATAACCTCAAACTATTTAAGAATAAAAATTACCAGCTTAGAAGTAGCTACCTACGTTAAAATGGTCTTCACAAACAATAGTAATGCCCTTCTCTTAAGTGTATTTTTGCTTGCGCCACCAGATAAAGTAACAAATATTTCGTCTGGAGTTTTAATAGACGTTGATTTACACACTGGAACAATGCAATACTTGGAATACAAAGTTTTTTTTCGGCTTTATCCATTTTGGGTCACAAGTACTCAGAGCGTGATACACGAATAAGAACGTAAACAAATGACGTCACACCATGGGGCAGCCATCTTTATGACGTAAAGCGCGTTTTGGCGGACTTTCAAATTTTATGATTTTTAAAGTCGTTTTAAGAGTAAAGTTTATATTTTTTTGAAAAAATAGGCATGCAAGGTGTTAGCGAGACCTGATAAAGCGTCAATTCCGACCAATAGCCAAATTTTTGCTTGTACCCTATTAAATCACTATATTTCATTTTTCATTTTTTCTTAAACATTTTATTCGCAAATGCCTTCATATCAACATGTCGATAAGCTAAGGATGTTTTGATTACAAATTTAACTAAAAATAAATATCAAATATCTGGCCTTGTAGCCACTAAATGGTGCGCTTAATAAAACTTTAGATATTGTATTAAGTGTTAGTTCCCTGTAGACCTTCTGTTAGATCGGTGATTATTCAAGTATGAAACATAAACTGGTGGACATATGTTGTTTATATAGAATTTCTTACGCGCGTTTTTCAACTAACTTGATTGATAATAAGTTAGGCAATGTGTTCCTAACAGGAACACATGGCTTGCATCGCGTAATTAGTGGGAGATTTTAGTGTATTGTTTTTGAATTTAATACAGTGTCCAGTGGTTTTATTTTTGTGACAATTTAAAAAGTTATCATGTTGAGGTAAAGTTATGCACGAAATACTACAGCCTATTGGCGTATAAAAGGAAGTTACTATACAGAATGTCCATCCCGAACAACACTAGACCACTATAAAAGTAGTTTCTAACGAGCTGCACACTATATTTTTTCTTTAAATTTGAATTTTCTCATTTCCGGAAGTTGAAAGTGAAATAATTTCACAATTGATTTAAAGAAATTCATTTTAACCTTGCTCTACACTGGATTAATAAAAATATCATTCACGATTCACCGATCACAATTCTTTTTTTTTTTTTTCTTTACCAAGCCCCGTGTCACCACTAATTTGAGAACTAAAATCGTATTTTATTCCCACGCGGACTAATCATTCGTTCCATTCCACATGTACGTAATTCTGGAATATAATGTGGGGTTTCTACCCGCTAGCAGACGATGACACAACAAAGACCTTCGATACAATAAAAAAAGTTGAAAAAAACGCAAAAATAGCCCAGGTGCAATTGTTAGTTCTCATATTTTACCTTGATTTTTTGATTTATCACAATCCTTTTATTAAAAAAAATTATTTTAAATATTAAATGTAGAAGTTAATAATATTTAGTTGTTGAAGTAACCATCATACATGGTTGATGAACCCTTTTAAGAGGTCATTTCCTGTGAGTTTCTTACATCCGGCACTTTTGACATAAAATAGGGTAGAAAATTAGAATATTCCTTTATAATATGGGTAATATATTGCGTTGACTCTTGAATATAAATATTACTTCTTCATATAATGGTAAAAGGTAATGTTTTTTAATAAAAAAAGGTATCACTACAAGCTCCCAAAAAATTTCATTATAAATATACTTGCATTTTCGCATTATTTATCATCTCCACACTGTATATGAGCATCAGCTTATGTGTGTTTTGAATGGAACACCCTATAAGCTGGAAATATTAAAACTATTTATTCAAATAGGTCATAGGATAGAAAATTTATCATCAGAAAATTTCAGGAAATGCTTTTTTTTCAAGTACAATCTGTAAAGTGATTGGAATCTATAATATATATTTAGAATTTTGAGAAATGATCTTACATTTTAATCATATTTTATGTAGAAGGATTATCTCATACATAGAAATATATTATTATTCTCAATGCCAAATTCTATCGTTTTGTTGTAAAGTGACCAGGTCAAAGAACTTGTTTAATTTAGCAATAAATTCGGCTTTTCAAATCAATAGCAATCTTTTCGATTAACCTTAATATATTTACCAAAAGGTTATTCTCAAAAAAATTAATTTCTAATATACGAATATACAATAATGTCCTAAGTTGAAATCATATGGAAAACTTTTTTATTATTAATTTTCGGGAAAAAAGTTATTCTTCATAAAAAGTTCTGCATTACCTAAAACCTAGAATACAGTCGTCAAATATCAAATTTTTCTGTCGTATACCAGGTTTGTCGAAAAATATTGGTTTAACTCAAGAGTAAAGTACCTCTAAATTTGACAATGTCGAAGCATTAGTATTAGTAAAAATTAAATTCGTTTGTTTCTAACATTAATATAATGCTAATTTTATAACTTGGTGTTTGAATGTACTTTATTATTTGCAAAATAAATGAATATGCACATATTTCGCGTTTTAAATGCAAAATTATTAAAAAACATGGCAAACCTCAAAGATTATCATGTGTTTCGTAATCACAAGAGATAAATGTTCATTCAAAATAGAAACATTAGTAAAAAATAAAATAAACTGAAGTTTCAATTTAAATGAATGTAAGTAATTAAATATTTAATCGTAGTTTTTAAAACATATTGTATATATTTTTGATAATTTGCAGCAGACAAAGTACTTGGATCTGACATATCCCCTAACTTCATCACCTACTTTTAGAATCTATTTTTAAACTTGTTTATTCTTGTTACAGATTTAAAAGGGAAGATTCGGAAATAGATATTAGTGGTAACGAGGACTCAGACGATTCAGCTGGTGCAGAGCATCCAGCTAGGTCCAAAAAGTCTATCAATAAAGGACGATGGAGCAAAGAAGAGGTAAGCATTGTATAAAATTTCAATGCTAGGGTATAAAAGTGAAGGGTCGGTAGTTTTATACAAAAGAATTGATGAAATAATACATATCAGTTTAGGGAAGTGGGAGAGGTACGTAAGGGCGAAAACACTTTTTAGTTGATGTAAATTGGGATTTCAAATTAAGCGTCAAAAGCGAAATAAAAGTTGATATATTTTTTACATATTGTTAGTATAATATTTAAGATCTGACAACGTTGTAACTATTAGAAATTTCTGACGTTTCGT
Organism: Galerucella calmariensis; assembly: GCA_910591675.1. Classification (NCBI taxonomy): domain Eukaryota; kingdom Metazoa; phylum Arthropoda; class Insecta; order Coleoptera; family Chrysomelidae; genus Galerucella; species Galerucella calmariensis. Next base: position 403,247 of record CAJUYG010000058.1, on the reverse strand, counting down.
TGTGTCATTTGTCACTGTATTGTCACCTGTCAGTTGATCTACTGTATAGTAGGAATGTAACAATAACCTATGGCATTCTCTGTTGTCAAATGTATTGCAGTTTTACCAAACTAGACTAAGAAAAATTACTAGAATTTTTATGACAAGTGTTTTTTTTTTAATTTTTAGGATGCCAGGCTGAAACAGTTGGTGGATGAATATAATGAGAAGTGGGACATTATAGCTGAACATTTTCCAGACCGGTCGGACGTCCAATGTCAACAAAGGTGGACTAAAGTTGTCAATCCTGAATTGGTGAAGGGCCCATGGACGAAAGAGGTTCGTAAAATTGTTTATAGACTTTTTCAACAATATATACGGAGTGATTAGCTAGTTATGACCTTACAAAAATAACCAAAATAGACAAAACATCCTTTATATCGGTTGCAAAGGATTTCCCTTTCTAAATTCAATTCCCTGTATAAAAATATGGTTGGTGTAAACAAAATAAAATGTTTATTATCACTGGATTGTTTTTATCTATTAATATTTTTTATCAACATTTATTCTTGGACGATTAGCTATATTAAATTTAATATAAGAATTCCAAGTACCCAGTGGTGTAGCTACATAGGGAAGAAAGGGAACGGTCGGACCCTCCCCCCGGCTAGAATTTCAAAAACTTTTGATACGATTCATGTTGGAACAAACAGGAAGATACATTTTAGTTAGATTTCTTTAAATTTCTTGTGTTTCTGATCGTTCTCACTGGCTCATTTATTTTCTTTAAATGACATTACAAAAAAATCTTTCAAAAAAGTGCTTTGCTGTACCCCTCACTTGAAGGGGTTGTTACAAAAATGTGTAAAATTTATCCCTAGCGCCTTTTATACTCTGACTACGTCTCTGTACGTCAAAATGAACAATCAAACTTCCGGTCTAATCTGAATACTAAAATCTCTATTTTCGCATCGCAATCAAGAACTTATCAAAGCGGCCTATTTACTTTGATGATACAAAAACCACGACGAAACTGAAGAAGTTGGGATTTCTTTATCAGTTTTATATTCTCAAATGTTTTTTTGTTGAGATTTGAGACACAAAAGTCTCAGTCTCTGAATATTGTGTTTTCTCCTGACCTTACAAATAAAGTCATGTACATAGACAATTACGTCATTTTTAAAATTCACCACAGACAGTTGTCTCTACTAGTAGAAGGAACTGTACAGGGTGAGTTATATTTTGTAGGTTATCTTTAAAGAATAGATAAACAAAACTGATGGCACCTTATCGATATCTTTTTTTTAACTCAATCACAGCCAAAACAAGTACAAGCTCCTAGCCAGGATTATGTACCGGGTGTCCCAATAAGATTGTATAAGATAAGTTTGTATGTGTACCTGTATTGAATTGAAAAAATTCTTAATGGGACACCCGCTAAAGTTATTTATGATTTAATCTGTATAGTAAATTCATTTAGTACATTGGCGAAAAAACAATAATTTGGGATATATCTATTTATTGCTTTCTTCTGTGAGTGTGAGTGAGTGATTTTTGGGGTGACATTCACTGAGACCTAAAAGGTCTATTGTGCCCCCTTACTTCTACTCAGTTTCTGAGGAGAGTCTCAGAAACTAGTAGTTCCTTTAGTCCTATTTCCCTGAGGAATTTTAGGATGTCTGCAGGCTTCAACTTAGGCAAATGTTCCTCTTCTATCCAGTAATCTCCCAGGTGCTGTGCTCTAGGATTCTGGAGTACTATGCAGTTGGAAAGTATGTGGATGGAGGTTTCTTCATCCATTCCACAAAATCTGCATTCTTCTTCCTCCACTATTTTGAGCTTTTTCAGGTGCCCATTCAGGCGACAATGTCCCGTTAGGATCCCTGTCAAAACTCTTAGCGCAGTTTTACTTTGACTTATGCATTCTTTTGATCTCAACAGGTTGTAGTCACCCAGAAGAGTCTTTGATTGTATAAGCCCTACTAGATCTTTCCAATGGTCAGATCTCTTTTTCTCGGCTTTACTAATTTCTTCCAATATTACATTGGAGCTGATTCCGCAAAAGGGTTCGGGCCCCCAGAAAGGTATTTCAGTCCCCCTCTTTGCTAGTTCATCTGCTATTTCATTTCCTTCTATTCCAGTGTGTCCTGGAATCCATAGTAAGGTGACTATGTTGTTCTCGCCTAGTTCATTGAGTTTGTCTAGGCATTCCCACACCATTTTGGAACTGATTACACAAGAGCTCAGTGCCTTAATGGCTGCTTGACTATCCGACATTATGATAATCCTTTGTCTTCTGTATCCTTTATATTGCTTTCTTAATAAAATAGAAATATTTCTCTCGTCTCGCTAAATTCCCAAGTGTCGTTGATAAATATGGCGTTAGGTATTACAAACCTGTTCTATTAACTGACCATGTGTTTTAGCATCGTGAATTATGCCTCTCTGCATCCTTAATGGAAACTTCCGGTTTACAAAACAAACTTGTGTGGGAATAAGGCGTTCAAGCAAATAATTTCACTTTGTATCCCTTTAAAATAAAAACACTCATCATTGCAACTGTTCTTTTTTCACATTTATCAGCGAGAAAATTCATGAAATTTACAAACCCATGATGGGAGGTATGTATACATTTATTAACCATGTCCAAATTCCAAATAAAAGTACGGTATGGGTATTATAAATATAATAAACAACTTTCCAGATATTTCCTTTTGGCTTACTACCTTTGCAGACATTATTATCACGAAAATTTGGAATACAATTTAGTGAATGGCGTTGTAATGATAATGAAATTCTAAATTTTTTCTCTTATTTTTTTCGGTAGCGTTCCAGCTACCGTTGTCAAGATTAACTGGTATTAAAATAATTTTTGGTCCCTATCTGACACAACGAAAAAAATATAACAACTAGACAATAATATTTTGAAGTATAAGACTGGTACTTTACTGGACTGGACATTTCTGGTACTAACAAAAACGAAACCAAAAAATGAAGAACAATCTTCAAAAAATTGCATATTATATCAGATATCTTGTGAATGCGACAAATTCTATTTAGGTGAAACATCTAGACCATTGAAAGTCCGAATAAGTGAACATAAAAAATATATCAAAGATAGTGAGTTCTTTAAGTCAGGTATTTGTAAACAAGCTTGGGAAGAGGGGCATTAAATTCAATGGGATTCGACAAAAATAATATGGAAAGAGCCCAATAATGTAAGACGAAAAATCAAAGAAAGTGCTTTAATACAACTAAATGCAGATAAATGTGTAGCTAGTATTTCAGCCCATTGTAGTCAAATTTGGCTACCAATGTTAGGAAGAGAAATTTCCAATGATCAATTACCTGCGTTATCAGGATAGCATCATAAGTTTTTATCCAGGTGCTCTTATGATTTATCATTGGAATAGTTGTTAATCGATACACACTTCAATACACAAAATCACCAAACTGAGTTATACATATTTTGAAAACAAAAATAATCATACACAAAAAAGTAACAACAAACCCGTTTTATTAACAACATTTCCAAAATAAGCGAAAAAAAGCGCTATCCCAATAAAAACCGTTCCTGGAACGTGCACTTCACGGATTCCATTCCTAGTAGACTACCATATCGTTAGAATGTCATAAAATAAAATATTTTATTTCACATTTTACCAGAGATGTGATCTACTATGAATGGACCTTAATAAAATTTGACAACAAAGTTTTGATTGTCTAGTTGTCATATTTTTTTCGTTGTGTCAGATAGGCACCAAAAATTATTTTATTACTATTTAATCTTGACAACGGTAGCTGGAACGCTACCGAAACGTCGAAATAAAAAATAGAAAACACTATTGTGTTTTGATTCCCAAAAAATAAGAGAAAAAAGAATAAGTTTATGCCACAAGGAACTTACAAAAGATATTGAAATTCTAATATCCTAACATCTCAATTATATCCTCTGAGACCCTCTAAATTTTTCATTCTCTTTTTGTCGGCTCTGCCCTGTTTTCAACGGTAGGAAATGCTCCCATTTTATTAAAAGTAACTCATAGGAGACGTTTTGATGCTTTTTAAACAGTACAAGATTAGGTACTCGGTATTCATCTCAGTTGTTTAAGCTTAATCTTTATTACATATCATTAAAGAATAGCACTAATCTTGGAAATTACTTAACATTTTTGCCGAAGTTTACAAAAGTTGTTTAAATAGAGTAATTAAGAAAGATAAATATTTGAATGTATTTAAAACCGGTTATATACTTGATTCAGGAATTCATGTAGCTTTAAAAATAACGTAAACTTGAATAGCTTTGAGTACATCACAACAAGTAACATACAGAAGATATTAAAATTTTATCCAACTCGATACACACTGTACAATTGTCGAACAATATGATGTCACTTCTATTAAAGTATATCCTTATTTACTTTTTGTTTTTCAAATCGACCGGCTTCGCGAAAAACGGTTATATTTGAAATACGAATATTCGTCCGCAGGCTACACAAACAACTTTGATGAATTATATAATCATTGATGGTCGTAAATCTTAATAGCCGAAACCTTGGGTTATTCCTTGGAATTCTTCATTCATATCTTGCGTCTTATTTATGGCGAAACATATACACCTCTTAAAGAAAGAACTCGTTTATTAAAAATTTGAATGAAATTAACTACGTTACGTATCACATATCTTTTCGAAATGAATTCGAATTTATTTATTCATTTAAAATGACATTTTATACCTCACAATTTGAAATTTTCTTCACGTATATCAAAGGCGAAATATTGAAAAAAAAAAGATTTGGGAAATATTGAAAAAATTAAACTAAATTAAATACTACAATACCTCACATCATTTCGAAAGGTCAAAGCCCTTTTTGCAACGACGAAAATCCAACTAGATATGGTGCAGAGTATAGTGTTCTTAACCATAGAGAAATGATGACATGAGTTTGAAAAGAAATTCAATTTCGACCTTATTCGTCGATGGTGTAAGAGCTTTAGGGTTCATATTCAATTCTTTTTTATTTATTTATTAGGGAGTTTGAATGAGAAGGGTTTATTGGTGTCTTTGTCTATGTACCTTCATGCTTGGTTAAGTTAAAGTGAGGGGAAGATGTGAAGGGAAGATTAAATTGCGAAGAATCCATGCTTGGCTGATTATACTGTTGGTCATTGTCTTAAAGCTAAGGGATACTTTTTTATTTGTAGGAAAGGGAGCAATATTTAAAAATGTAGCGAAACCGAGACGTGTTTCATAGAAATATTATACAGTGTCGATCAAAAAGTAGTGGTAATCACATTTAGAATGACTAAAAAAGGTGCTAGTCCTGGTTTTCTTACAAAACTAACAAAATATTTTTTAAACGTGCTTTAATTTCATCGGGCAGTGTATAAAAGTAAATGCTATTTGTCAGGTGTTGTCCTTGTGATAATATGTTATTTTAAATTAAACATATCAGATCGAAATTGAAATGAATAAAACGTTTTCTATTAATCATACAAATGACTATGTTACGTAACACTAGCACGTTGAATTTTGATAAGTTTGTGTCAATAAGATTAGACGCCGCCCCGAGAGCTGTAAATAGCTAAAAAAAGAAGAAGAAGAAAAACGTGTAACATTTTTATGCAAATCTATCGATTACTAGTCCACCTGGTATCCGGTCGACGATGAAAAATTCTTTATGTGGAATATTAAATAGACGAAAAATATTCAATAGAACTTTATTATAGATTCCTTTACATGGAAAACGCATCAATGAATATTTTTTTATTATTAGAGCACCGGATATTACCGTGACCTCTTTTAAACTACTACTACTATAATTTTAAAAGAGAATATCTTAGATTTTGTATAGGTACACAGGATTATGATGTAAAGGGTTTTATATATCTAGTAGTTATCTCTTCGTTGGGACACTTGTACGGATACCCGATACCTATAAGTTAACTGACGAATTGGAAATTTGAAAACCTGTTTACCAACCAACCACTTGTTCAGTAAATGTTCCTGAAGTGTTTAAGAGGCATTATGCAAATTGTAAATCACATAAAATGTTTTTTCTAATTTTGACATATAAAGTGACACTTTTTAAAACTGATTGACATTATGAAACGTCTTACTTTTTGTAACTAGTTGCATAAAGTAAAATTTTATGCAATTGGTGACGAAAAATGTATTTCAAAATTAGTGACAAAAAGAATTATTCTATTTATTAAACTGTAATAATACAACTTGAAAACATAAATTATAAATTAATTAATTATTATAAATATTGATAACACAATTATTCAAATTAATTCCCGACGACATATTTTTTTCATTGCTCGAACTTGCTGTTATTTGGGAAGCGGCGCACATTGCATTAGATGTTTCGCCAAATATTTCTTGCGCTATAAGTTTTTTATTATTCATGGAATTTTCAACATAGCCCTCCGCAACAGAGGTAGATTTCCAACCTCCATGCCTCTTTAATTTTAAAATATCAGCGCCACTGTCTGCTAGGAAAGTGGCAGAGCTTCTTCTGAAGCAGTGGCCAGTATATAGAACAGGATTTGAAAGACCAAGAAATTGTGCAATAACTTTTGGCAGACTGCTAAATGTGTTAATTCCCACAGGATTTCTGGTACATTTTCCATTCGCATATTTTACAAAAAATCTGTTGTGTTTAAGAACCTGGGGACGCAACTTAATATATTTTCTTAATATTTCAACAAGATTCTTATTTTCAATGTCTCCAGTGGTAATTGCAAACTGCCGTATAACTTTTGTTTTTAAAGGTGGGATATCAACACGAAAATGGCTTCCTTCGTCTATAACATTTTCAACTGGAAGAAATGTTAATTCTGCTTTTCTGCATGCTCCTGCCATTCCAATTATCATTGCAACCTTAGCCATTAAGTATTCTTTGTCATCAGCTTCCACTAAAAATTTGGCAAAATCTTCTTTAATAAAAACTTTTGACTTTTTAGCACTGTACCCGTCCGCTTGCCTCTTAATATATTATGCTACCAAATTTGTAAATTTTTTAATATCAATATTCCTTTTCAGATTTAGTTTAGACCTTAACATTTAGTAAAGTGTCCATAATGTGGAAACTTTTAGATCTTTCTTACCCTCAAAATATGCAAGTAAAACTTTCTCATTAACATGTTTAATTTTCTTCTCATCACACCACGTAACAAATTTTTCGTATGCCAAATCATAAACTGCCTTTGACTTTTTGAGAATTACTGATAATAGAGCATTACCTGCTTCCTCTTCAATATCGCTTGGTAGCTCTTCAGAACTGGAATCACTCATTTTTTAAAAATAAAACTAAAAATATATCAGTCTCGCTAAAAATCTTCCGTCTAGACTTTTTTACAAAATGTCAAACTGACAACTAACATGAAGTAACAGCAACAAACTAAATTTATGTTTTCCAAATTTTTATCAATTATATTAAATTTTATTTTTTTATTACTTTCTTCAAAATTAGAAAAAAATCTTGTATGCAATACGTTACGAAATGAAATTTTGTGTAACTTGTGAGTTTTTGCGAAACTCACTTCGTTCGTTCCGCAAAAATCTCACGCGTTACACAAAATTAGGCATTTCGTAACTGATGGCATAAATAGCTATTATTTATTTATTTTTAACACCACTCAGTTATCTGGATTCATTTTATTACACTGATTCAACTTGTGGAGTCTTATTTATTAATTTCTGATGAGTCCAATTATCTGACTTATTTTTAAGTTAATGAGCCTCTATTCATTAATTTTGACTGAGCCGACTGTATTAAGTTTTAATCATCTTTAAGTAGTATTGAGTTGTGCACCAAGGATCTATGTATTTTTTTGTCAATTCCTTCTTGAATTTCAATATTTATCAACTTGGAACATCAGATATTTTCTATTTATTTAATTTTTAATAAATTAATTTTGTTTCAGGAGGACGAAAAAGTTATAGAACTTGTCAACAAGTACGGAGCGAAAAAATGGACATTAATAGCACGACATTTAAAAGGCCGAATAGGTAAACAGTGCAGAGAAAGATGGCACAACCATCTAAATCCAAAAATAAAGAAAAGTGCTTGGACGGAACAAGAGGACGACCTTATTTATCAAGCCCATCAGATGTTCGGTAATCAGTGGGCGAGGATAGCGAAATTATTACCAGGTAGGACTGACAATGCAATCAAAAATCACTGGAACTCGACGATGAGACGGAAATACGAAGCGGAAAATCGAGAACATGGAGAAACTAGACGTGGAAGGCATCGAAAAAACGCTAGAGCCGCCGACACCAACATTTATTCCCAGTTTGTTCAACAGAGGAGTCAAGCATTGCAAGTTGGTCATAGCGATCGAGTTTCACAGAAACAAGATAATGTAATTGTAAATTATGACGAGGTATTAATAAGTAGTTAGTAGGTCGTAGCCATTTTTATGTGTAGAAAATTTGTACAACCATTCAAAACTTTTATTCTAGACCGAAAAGTAATATATTCAGTTCAGTTGGTCTTCCTTAGGGTAGATCACTCAGTCCATTCATCTTTCTTATAAAATCTCCACTTAAAGTGATTTCCTAGCACACTTTACCATCATCGGTAACATGAATATGATATTGGAAAGTTTTCTGTGTCATAAGCCAGAGCTTGGCATATTTTTTTGAAATGTCATTTTTCTAAATACCTCGTAGAATGTACAGTAGTTGAACCAAATGAAATGATTATTTTTTCACTCTGTATAACATCTACCAATTTATTAAATCCAGAATTTGCCTACTAACTAACTATATTACCTTTTTATATAAACTTTTATTCCGTAATATTTTGAAATATCACTAAATATCTCAGTTAACACTATGGTAGCGAAACAAGCTTAATATTATTGCCACTTATAGAGACAGTAGAACAAGAAAGAATTCCCAATAAAATAATTACTCAAGGTTATAAACAAATCTCTTCAATTGAATATTCTGTAGAAATAATAGAAATAGAAATAATTAACATTTAAAAATAAACCTTTGTGATAGCGAATCCTATTAATTTAAATATATATTTCTCTAATTACCCCTGTATAGCTTAAAATAAAGTAAGCTTTTCGAACTTCTCCGGTATCTACCGGTCTCGTTATTGACAACAAAAGCGAGTCGTAAACATAATTTATGAGAGCGGCGTCCGTTTGGGACAGCAACTTGAATCAAACCGCCCTGGAGTGAAACATCTTATATTTTTATTCTGTAATCTTTGTATATACCCAGCAAGTGAAAATTTAACAATTTAGACAGTCTACTTTCCGAACTAACAATTTTTCTTCAATTCCAATAGCTGTCAATATTAAATAATGCTTAAATTATAATTTAACACCTTACTTTATTTTTTTTAGGATTGGACTGTTGAAATGTACGATCAAGCAAGTAGTCAGTCGAGTACAGGAGGGTTTTCAGCAGGAGCTCCAACTCCTAGTCCAACATCACAAAACGTGCCTAACGCTTATGAGCGTACAAATCCATCACCTCCTCAAACAGCACAAAATAGCAACGATCCTATGTCTTCATTTAATTATATGAACATTTACGGTAACCAACATTCACCTGTGAAATTAACTCCGTTGAATGATGAAGCCTTATCCGATTTCGATATGGGTTTCTACAATTCACCCGGCGTAAGCCCACTTAAAATGTCTAACAGACATTTTATCAAAGCAAGTGAGTAATTTTTTTGAAAAAAAAAATCAAGAAATTGTATTAACTATTTCCTTTTATATTTTTTTAGAAGTGAATCAATCACATTATACCCAAACTACACAAGTACCTGTAACCTCTTCCGTGAACGTTCTTCGTTCGTCAACCCCACCTATTTTAAGGCGAGGAAAATATCGTAAAAAACGGGAGAGTACCGAAGCGGAAGAAATAAACGTTGTAGATCCCGTACCAACTAAACTGGAAATGGACTTCCTGGATTCGACGAAATCTACGTTCTTTAGTCCATTGAGAAATGGACCATCCCCCATTAAGCAGCTACCTTTCAGTCCTTCGCAGTTTTTGAATAGTCCGAATATTGCTAACCTTACTTTCGATGTTACTATGTCTTCGACTCCCAAATCTATGCAGAATGGACAAATTTCTACACCTGTCAAAGACAAAACAAGGCCGGTAAGTCAATAATCCTCTTTCCAAGATAATTATGAGTACTGATTAACGAGACGTTAGGTTATTAGGTTATTTAGAGGCAGATACAATTCCAAAAAGGCAAAGGATGTAGTTTGTAGTTTTTATTAAAGTATTGTTCAGTTCTTCTGAAAAATAAAACGTTTTAATTAACAGGATAGAGACTACAGTCCGCTTAGTACACCACGAGGTATCCATGCCATCGTAAAACAAGAACCCACTGCCTCATGTTCGACGACAGATATCACCTCGACACCTAATAAGCGATTCCCAAGTGATACACCTCGAACTCCTACTCCTTTCAAGAAGGCTCTCGCGGATTTAGAAAAGAAATCGGGACCAATTAAAAATCTTCCCGATACACCTTCTTCGAGACTGGAAGACATTACGGAAATTATGAAGAAAGATCAAGATAGTTCCCATTATGAAACAGACACTAGCGTCATGGTTACTGTAAGTTTTTCGTTATTTTTGTTTTGTGTTTGAAGTACTAAACAATATCGAGTGGTTAAACCAAAACTATATTTTTATTAATTGTGCGGGAATATATCATAATTTTACTATGTATAGTTTTACACTGCAATAAACAAGTCCTACACCACTTTCAACTACAAATATACCTCTCTATTGGTTGAAAACTGAAATTTTTTTATATTTTCCAAAGAAGAACCAACTACTCAAAAAACTCGACATCTCCAAACCATTAAACTGGCATTTCCAACTCTGGTTTCTTGATTTCAATGCCTGGCTATTTATCCCAAAGAGTAGTTGTTTCTTTTTTTGGAAAAATAGAGTGACCTTTTTATTTGTAGCTAATTATGAATAGGGTTCGGCGATATTTGCTATTAAGCAAAAGTGCATCTGGACATTTATCAAGAACAACTTATTTATTTTTAATACCCAGAAGAATCAGATCTTTACGTAGACAATTTTTAGGTTAGTAAGAATGCAGCAGAGCCCCACTAATCATCTATAAGTCAAGACAAATGTTTAAAATAACAAGGAACCTTGTGGGTAATTGTCAACCAAATTTCAATAGTTCTTTCAGTGCTGATATCTACAATGTACATTTACAGAAAATGTAATTGTATGAGTTACGTTTTAATGTTCGAGATAAATATGTGTAGTTTAGGAAATATATTTTGTAATGTAGCAGTGAAAAGAGAAAGCAGCCTTTGTTATCGAGCTAGTTACCATTTTATTTTTGTCCATAGAACGATAGTGGCTATATGACTGGAAAACGAAAGGGCTCTGCATCATCAGCAGCAGGCAAAGAAAACGTTCTTCCTAACAAGAGAGTACGCAAAGCTTTGGCCCCTTCCTGGGCTTCTTCTTCATCTCAAATGAGCTCTTCGGATATCTCTTTCGCTGTAGAGACTCCTGTAAGTAAAATCGAATTGCATGCTTAAAACTGTTACTTTCCAGTAGACGAATATACTCTTGTTTTCTATTCTAATTGTACATTTTAATATTTCAATAATTACTCTTCATAATGTGTCTACATTATATTCATTTGTGGGTGGTTATTAAAATGTATTCAAATTTTAGATTACAAAATATATTTAATTGCATAGCTTGAAAAAAATTCTTTGTTTTCGAAAGGATAGATGTTTTTTATGACAAAAAATTGAACTCTATGTAGTCAAATTTAGAAACTGGTCTAGATGATTGATATTTGGCAATAAATAAATGACTGAAAGGTGACATTTCTTGTTAAACCTTGAGGATACTGACTTGTTACATGAAGCAGATGTCGATATACTTTGTGAATGTAGATTTGAAACTTTGCTATATTTATTATAAGCAAACTCTAAAAAGTAATGGTAAAAGATTAACATTCTGTGAAGTAACTTTTTGATGCTAAAGTTGAGCACTAACTTTTAAAAAATATGGTACCAGCTGCAGTTTCTAGTATATATATCAAAAAATATAATATTACTTTGGGAAGAAAGAACAAATATATTATTCCAGCCAAATTACAATTTAAAAAATTATTGTTAGGACAATTATTATCTTTTCGAAAATAAATTAAGTGTATCAGTTTTATAAGCGAAGTAAAAAAAATTCAATTTTACTTTCAGAGTAAATCTTTGGGTGAGGACACTTCAATATTATTCTCAACTCCATCATCAATAATGAAAGACTCATTAGGAGTGACAGGATTGATGGACTATCCCCCGCAGACGGGGTCCTCCAAGGTACTTGGATGGTTTCATTTTGGAGATAGTAATTTCCTTTCCTAAAAATTCCCACATTCCAATTTATCGTACCTGCTCTTCCCTTCTTTAATCACATTCTTTAGTTGTCTTTGGGGTTATTTTAGTTCCGGTGTTTGGTCTTTTATTTCTTGCTTGGACTCTGTTGTGATTTTCTTTAATATCGGATTTGCCTGTTTGGTTTCAGGGCCGGTTTTATACACTTCAACAATAAAAATGTATTATTATCAACTGTTTTATTAATTTGGTGTATTTAATACAAGGAAAATGAGTCATATTTTTTATTAACCTTTTAAAATATAAAATAATTAAAAAAATACTAAACTGGTCCTGAATGAATCCTCCGTACTTTTGCATGGATTTCTTTTTAAAAAGAGGGGTAACTGCTCGGTATACGAATCAATAAATGAGTTTGATTAGTTGAAAAATATTAGACTTAATATTTACCATATAAATATCGTTAGTACTTAGCGGATTAATTTCTCGGTTTTGTAGAATGTTGCAATGTACTTGAGTTAAGATCAAAATGTAATGAAATTCTTAAGTGCTCAATAAAGTAATGACATTGTTGAAATTGTAATTCTTAATGTAGATGCCATCAGATTCCGATAAATATATTTGGAAGCTGAATTATCTGGAATTTGACAACTGATTTTATCAAAATTGCAGTATTTGGATATAACTAAGGACCTAATTTACTTAACCCAAGTACGTAACATTTATTGTAGCTATCAAAACTCGTAAATTTGTTACCTACATATTTAAGGATTCGAAAATAATTTGTTGGATGTTTCAATAGTAGTTAATATTTCTCTAATACCAATAATGCAGTTAAAAACTTAATGAATGTGAATAATAAGCTTGCTTATTTGTGTATAACAGATTGTTTAATAATTTTTGATCCAAGCTCTTATTTTTAATAGTTGTAGATATTTTAACATCAACTGTAGAGTTTTTTTATTTTAAAAGATCTTATTTTAGATAAACGCTTCTATATTTATGGGATTATTAAGCAAAAGAATCAGTTGTACCTTGTATCCCTAACAAGTTTAGTGATATCTACAACTATTAGTTGAAATCCTATTTTCTAAATTTTAATACCTAACAAATATCCCCAGTGATATTATTAGATTTTAGGAATTAGGATGTGGGCTTGGATAATTTGTACCTTTCCCCTCCGGTCTAGTCTGTTTGAAAAGAAAAATAACAAACCAAAGTATCCCTTACCTTGTTTTATCCAATTAATCCTCCGCAGCTTATGCCAACGCACAAGAAACGCAAGTATACCATTATGTGCTTTTTTTACTTTAAATAACAATCTTTTTTTTTTTAATATATAACTGCAAGAACGTCTAATATATTTTATTCTTGTTATTTGTGTTGTTAATAGATTTATTATTTTATGAAAAAAAAACATTCTATTGCTCAGAAAAATCGTTGAGTTCTTATTTTAATTTAGGGTTAAGATTAATTTAATTTGACATACCAAATCGTACATAATTTTTGTATAAAAAATTTAAACAACAATTCTGTATACAAACTAAGTGTGGAAAGAATGGACTTTTGATATATCAAGTGGTGAAGATTTATCGAACTGCCCGTTGCTATGCAACCAACTCCCTAGTTTTGTGTACCATACAAAGTTGTTTGTTTAAAAAACTATTCTATTGAATCAGTAGGTTTAAAATAGTCACTTCAATCTAGTTGGCAAAGCCTTTATTATTTATTAATATTGAGTCAAAAACATATTTGAGTCTCAGATTCGTAAAATTAGGGTATAAGTTTATTTATTTTATTATTTAGCTGTTACAGTATTTCTAGAGCAGTAGAATGTTGAAACATTATTTTTCGTAAGCCAAATATTAGTGCCAGGCTACGTTTGTTGTTTAATTTTTATTTTTTTTTTAATTCGTAGTGTATAGCACTTTTTTCTTAGTATTTTGTAGTAATTTTTCGTTGCACAAGAATTTCTTTTTTGAAATGTGTTCTTGCACTAGATTTAAGTTACCACGATGAAAATGCTTTTCGATTATTGAAATGACTGGAAACATTTCATTTTGTATATGGTTTGGACAATTTTACTTTGAAAAATTGTAACATTGTTATGTTTATTTAAGAATTCTGTACAGTTATAGTTATGTAATATCTTGGCAGGAAATACACGTTGTTTTGAAGATAAATCAAAACCAAAAAACAGATTTTTTAATTCATGTACCAACAAAAAACAAATATATTAAGGTATTATAGATGTACCCTCATTGGTTTTCTTATTTGCCCACCCAGTACATCGTTATAATAGTTCCTAAAGTGTGAGTGATGGTAAGTAAACCATAAAAATTTGTAAAAATATTTCTGATTGAATTCATGTGGTAAAATATAAACCTCAACATACAGCATGGGAAAGAATTTCTAACTGTCCGTCAAGTATATTTTCTAGTGAGATTTTTTTCTGTTCAAAGTTAAATCAAAAATAATATCTCCTAGAAGTTGGGTGGAAATAACAGTATTGGCTTGAAGACAAAAGTAAATTGCTTAAAAATATTGTCTTCGGATTAATTTGTGCTTTTACGAATAAACATATTGCTAGATCAAAACTTGTCCATATAAGTGAGACCATTAAACAGTGTGAAATGTTTTCCGTTTACTTATATTAGGGTTTGTCACTTTCGTGAGGCTTGGGTTGTAGTTATGAACGGTATGTGTGTGGTGGTATATTGTAGCATAATGTCCTTGTCCTGGCAGCGCCCGCTTCCCGTCAGTGTTCCGACAACAACCCGAGGAGCTCCCTCTGGTTCAACTGGTCAGCGTAGTACGGCTGCTAAGCGGATCACCTTCGAAGAACCAGGCCCTGTCGCTCCAAAGGTGAGCTTTAACAAATGCCTGATTTGGAGATCAAGGCAAACAATTTAAACTCTATATTATATTTTATAAACATTGCGTTATTGGTTATCATTGTCCTTGGTTTCAAATGAAGATTTTGCTGTAAAAAATTCAGAGCATTCCAATGAAATTTATCCACTTTATGTAAATATGCAAAGAAAAGTTACATTTTTTAAAATTTAGGTTAATACAATATATTTGGTTTAACCACCGAAGTTTTTTTAATATTTTTAATTGTTTACTAACAAGATTATTTGAGTGACTAATGTTTTTAAATATTGGTTTTTGTTTAACCATTTATGTGGTGGGTGGTATTCAAAACAAAATTTATTTATTGCTATTTACTTCTAACGCTCTTCCAGTACCATTTTCATCAACAACATCAAGAGTAAGATTGTTGTTAAGTAATATAGGGATATTAAAACAACTATACGAAGTTGTTTAAAGAATTGACCCTAGTTGTTGGGCCCAAGAACCACGTTCAGTTCACAATAAATTTTGACAACTTCTAACGTCATCTTGACTCCAGAATTTTCGGTATAATGTACCGGGACACCCTGTATATCTTGAAATAAAAAATGAACTGGTTGGTGTATTTTCAAAAATACGCAAACAAATAATTTAGTTCCAAATAGTTCCAACTCTGGTGACAACAGTTCGAACAAAATAAGTTGATTATTATATTGTTGACACTCTCACAAAATTTCTTTTACCCACCACAGATGTTTTCGTTTATTTTTAAAATGCTGTGAATAAAAATAAAGACTGACGTTTTTCTAACTCCACAGTTAACTGTAACATATTTGGAATAATTAATGTTTTTTTTTCAGCTTGATTACCTTTGGGTTATGGTTGCTTGCGGACGAACTCAAGACCAGATAGACCTTACGGAACAAGCACACAAGTTTCTTAAAACGTCAGGTTTAAAACCAAGATCTTTGAACTTTTGAAAATCGTAAATATTGTATATATTATATATAAACAGCTACATTCGTTGTTGGAATGTAGATACTTTACAAAGAGTTGTAGTGCAAATAGTTTGTTTTTTTACTTCTATATAGATTTTGTTATGTGTAGGTTTTATTTTATAATATGAATTCTATCGAAATAACCAAATTATGCACAATTATGTAATGATAGTAATATTAAACTAATTCTACATAATATTTTATTTAAAAAATTGGTCGTCAAATATCTAATTTCAAATTTCATTCCTGATATATTAAAACTGATCGATAATTGCATTATAAAAGTTCTAAACGCAAAAATTTCAAATTACACATTACTAACAAATACACCAATCCAACAGTACAAGTTCGTTTGGCTTCAGTTTTGAAAATCCAAAGATATGTAATTGAAACTGTTCTTTGAATTTATATCATCAGTATAATTCCTTGTTTTTCATTCCTGGTATTCCGAAAGATCACTGTGTTCTTCTACTTTTTTTCACTGTTTGGTCATCTTTTTGCAGATGTTAATGATTATTTCTAGTATCTTAGGTGTCTTTCAATCTGACTGTTCTTATCATTTATTTTTTACCTATATCCTTTTATCTATAATGAAACTTTTTAACATTAGAGTAAATATAAAGCAAAAAATGTTTAGAATTTTTTCCAGAATGTTTATTATAGACTTATGTAAATCTTATTTTTGTGTTTCTATGTACATAAAAATAAATAACATAAAATGTTAGTAAGAGCAGAAAAATAATTTCATCTAAACTTGGTATCATTTAATATAGAAAATAATGACATGACGCCAAATTTTTAATAAAAAATGTATGATGTAGACCATGAAGAATTTTGTATTACAAATATGTTTGGCTTTTAAAGCTTTAAAAGCATGATCGATGTTAAGAGACATTTTGGAAACATAATTCGGATTTTCACTACTACTTTCCAGTCACTTTAATGCGTTTTATAATTTAAATGATGATTCCAAATGGCTCAGTGGTCGATGAAACGAAAATTAAATTTTTACATTTATTTATCTGATCATTGTAAAGTAATAAAATTGTGCTATCTTTACAATATTTTATTTGTTTTCCTTCCTAACTCCTTTATAGACTTTTTGTTTTACTTATAACTCACTAATACATAGCACAAACAAACATATTTATTTGCCGCATAATGTGAAATGCGCTTCTTGTCTGCCAGACAACTGACTAACCTCTTGCTGCATCTGAGTTTAACGTTACAGAGGGACTTTACATTCTGGTAAACCGCTAGAGACTTGATACTCAACAAATTTTAATGGAGTGTTACTTCGTGAAGAATTAACATATGGCACTGTTACAAGGGCAGAAAATTATGCTAAAGCATATCCTACAAGTGACACAACTGTTTTTCGCCTGCCAAATAAACCAAAAAAATAATTGAAATGATTTTACTCAATAAAATTATACATTTTCTACTTAATAAATAAAATGTTACTTCAATATTTCAGCTAGTAGTTGTTCTTTCTTATTTTCTTTTGTTTTATTCAAGGAATTCTTCCATTCTTCTTTGTTTCGTTTATAAATAACAAAATTAATTTTATTGGAAATAATTTTTCCAAATTCCGAGTTCACCCAACTTGCATCTTTGTGTGACAATTCTTCCATAATTAGTAACTTGCATTTCCAATTTGCAGAATTCCATAACGCTTCAAAGCTTCTTGAGCCAAATTTTACACAAGCAAGATCTTTGTACACCCCCATCATCTTTCTTACCAATTTCTCTCTACTCTTCTCCCCAACAAACTCTCCTTTCACAAAAGAATCAACAATATGGCTACCCATAGTATTTGAAAATAAATTTTTCAAGTCATTTTGATCAAAATTTAATATTGCATTCACAATTTTAATAGGCTTATTGTAGTCTAATAACTTCTGAAGAATTAACGTACCATGTAGATTTAACTTTTCTTTTTGTATGGTTTCATTAGATTTTTTAAGGTTATTTTCATAGGTTGTAAATCTGCTTAAACACAATATAATGCTGTTTTGCCGTTCTTCGGGTTCAAAACAATCAAATGATCTCATCAATTGCTGAACAAAGCTTCCTTGTTTTGTGCAGAATTTCTTGCATGCTTCAGCTAAAGAAAGTAAAATTCCAGAATGACCTATTTCAATAATTGCAGGAAAATGGTCCACCAATTCTTCAAAAATTGCTTCAAATTGTTCCTTTTCCTGACAATATTGTATCAATTTTTGAACAGCAAAATTTGTCATTTTTATAGTTGATAATTTGGCTACATGTCCAGAAAAACAGGAATTGTAAAGTTGCAGAAAGAATTTAGAATTCGCCAACTGTATTGAAGTTTCTATTAACATTATAACAGATTGAGACCCAAAAGCAGAAGGTAAATTTTTGGTTTGTTTATCTTCTTGGTTGTTAATATTAAAAACTTCATTCAATAACTTTTTTAAATAAGATTTTAACAATTTTGGCTGAGTTTTTTTCAAAGACTTCATTAGCACTTGTAAGAATCCTGAAGTTAAGTCGGACATACATAGCTGTTCAAATTGGGGCCAACTTATAATCCGTTCACCATAGTCTTTAACAATTTCCAAAAATTCATTTGGAACTACTTTATCTTTTTTATCTGGGTCATCTTTATCATTTGGTAGTTGTATCAAGTGAATAAGACAACTTCTAATCACATGATTTCCATATGTATCCCACATATAATCCTCCAAATTATTTAACAAGAACTTACTAACTTTTATAGCAAAATTTTGATAAACTAGCTGTGTTTCGGTTGGTGTGTTTTCAATTAAAGTTCTTTTGCAACTTTCAGAAACGAGACATTCTAATACATGGCTAGCAAATCTATCACTAGTCAATGGTCTTATTTCTTCACTAAATACAGTTATAAATTGTTTTAGAATATCATCGTTCGCAAACGGTAATAACATCTCTATAACTCTACATCCAACTTGATTACAGCTACAGTTTATTTCTTGATCCTTAGTTTGCTCAAAAACATTGTTTGCGAAAACCTTTTTGTCCTCTTCAGAATCAAAACCCTCTTTGAATGTTTCCAAAATTTTCACAAAATAATGGTATGTATCGGAATCCAACTGGGAACCTCTGCCAAAATGACCTTTCTTTGCGTATTTCCTCGCATTTTTCAAAAACGATTTTTTCCTTTTTCTATTATTCTTTTTATTTGAAACGTCATTAGAATTAGAATTTTCTTCCATTTTTAAGTTCAATTGAATATTTAATATAGAAATTAATTTTACTAACACAACTTATATTATTTACATGACAAACATTTAGCACATGTATTTTGTATTTATTTATCAAAAATATTTAGAGGTTAAATCCAGTTAAATCATTCTTCTACTTCTACTTTTTTTATTTAACCGGATAAGTACTCAGTAGTCATACAGCTACTTTTTTAATTCAAAAATCTCATTTAATTAAGTGTTTTGTATTAAACACAAATAGGTTTGAAATAAAATTTAGAGAATATAATATGAGCGTAGCGTTGAAATACATTTAATTATATATTTATGTGATTTCGATATAAAATGTCCCTAGATTCCATACTAGCGCATCAAATTTCAAGGTTATGGTGAAAACTGCGTACGTGTTATTGTTTGTGTTAAAGAAAGTGTAAATTCACTAAATTCAGCAATATTATAATATATAATACTGTAGATCGACATAAGTTTAACCAGCTGGTAGACTTTTTTATTATTATTTTCATTCAAATATGTCCAGTCCGAAACAAGAGTCCGTACTCAAAGCAGGACATCCTCCTGCAGGTAAAATATGTTACTTTTATTATTTTATTTGTAATTTGCTCACTACTGATTATGTATTATTTGATTTTATTTATTAATTATAGTACATCTATAGGAATTATATGCATAGTTGAATTGTTAACATTTTTCCAGTCCACTCTACTTAATCTGGAGAGATGGATGTGAATGTCCACAGATTATTAACAAATTTATTTTGCTCTTAGTGCCTTAGTTATTATCTTTGCCATTTTTGCACCTGCCATGTGACAGTTTTTTCAATATGATCTGTATAGCATTTGATTTTATATTTTCAAAATTTCTTATTCATTATTTTGTGTACTGGTATTTGCAAATTACCCTTTCAATATCTGAATGCTCTATTTGGCACAGGAGAGTAAAGTGCTGCATCTTTAATCAAGTAAATATTTAATAAGTCCTGTGGTTAATGATGCATTATCAAATAATAGCCTTTTTTAATACACTCCAAATAATTGATTATCATAATAATAAATGTTCACTGATAACCTCTGCTGACATTGTATAATAAGTCATATTTATTTCAATATCTTCTTCAATCTTTTTAAAATGTAAATATTTTTGTTAAAATTTTATATATTTTGCTAAATATGATAGACCACTATGATTTCAGTGAAAGCTGGTGGTATGAGGATAACTCAACACAAAACACGAAAAGATTCTGGTGGATTAACAGAAGATGTTACAGGAATTACAGTATCTGGTAGTCCTCCAAAAACAACAACTGTATCTGGAGCAGTGGTCAAAGGACATGCTGATTTTCCAGCAGAAGCAGTTCAAAGTTTCCATAAAGAAAAACCTCCAGTGAATCATCCCACTAAACCACTATCCCATATCCAACAACCCAGAAAGTAGATTTACAAATGCCAAATAATTCATAACAAAATCGTAAAGTTTCAACATTATTTTTCACATTGACATCATTTCATTAATTTGTATTGTTTCAAACATTTCAAATATTTTATTTAGATGAAAGACACTGCAATCAATACTATGATTGTATCACCATCTTAATTTTAATTTGTCTTATTATCTTTTTACTAGAAAGCATGTAATACTGAAAAGTCATTGTGAAAATATTGTTTAGAGACACATTTTTTTTATCCTATGACTTTGAGTCTTTCAATTACATAGCACATTTGAGGTTAAAGATTCGCTCAAATCATATATTTGCAGCATTGAGAATAATATTGAAGTAGTTAAGTTGGTTAAATGGTTTTATCTTGTTCCTTACTAAATTCTCTCTTTTACTAAATTGTTACAAATGAGGGACAATTGAGATTAAAAAGTATTTTTTATTTGATAGAAACTCGAAGTAGTCTTGTGATTGTAAATCAAAATGACTCTGGATTTTTACAACTCTGCTATTGACTGCTAGTTATTTTGGATTATTGCATGAATTATTGTTGATATTTTCTAAATAATGCTTTTTAATATCATATGATTTATTAAAAACACAAGTATCACTAATTTTATTTTGCAGAATTACACAATTCACCTTTTTAAACCATATTTTTTTTATTTGTTTATTGTTAATTTTCATTCAACAATAACTTGTGTACCAATCCAATCTAAGATTTGATTTTATTTTTTTTTAAATGTTATGATTCACTGAATGTTGAAATGTTGTTATATATTTTTATTATTGCTTTTATTTTACTAATGTAGCTCTTTAAGATGTTTTTTTCTGAAACAAAAATTTTTATGCGGTTTGGGTTTTAATACTTTATTTTTCGATGTATGTAAAGAAGTTTTATTTGCTTTCAGAATAAAACTAATTTTATTACATTTATAATTTAATTCAGTGCTTTATTCCAATTAATATCCTTTTTTTCTAACATTTGTTTTCTGGATAAAGAAGATAGATGTGCTGCTGCTACATAATCCCTAAAATAATGATACATAAATAGTAACATTGTCATGAGAAATAAAGACCAAATTAAAGCAAGTATTTGTATGTTAAACATGCAAGAAAAATTTGACATTCACTTATCATTAATAACCCCATAGCTTTAATAAAAATGAGATAAGACTTACTTAAACTCATCGTAGTTTTTGGAATTTACTACAGCTCTGATTTTTGCATCGTTTCGTATCCAATACATTTTATCGCTTTGTATTGAAGATTGTAGCTCTCGATAAAGTTGTGTATGGTTGTTGGACATTTTTATTTTTCAGTCAAGTGAATAATAAATATTGACTTTTGTTTGATCAATTTTCAGTCAGATATATGTAACTATGGTAACATAACATAGTTAAATATACAGAGTGGAAGAAATTTGAGACCTAAGTACAAAAGAGAAAATTATAATACACTGTTTACTTCTGACATCTCAGAAGAATGTAACATTTTATCAAAATTCAATAGGAGCAGACACTTTCAATGGATATTTTATATTCACAATAGGATCCTAAATACAGTGTAAGAGTGTGTACAGTTCCTGTTACTCGCCCAGTATTAATAGCTTCAGATGGATCAGTCTTTCTTCACAAGTTCTTTTCAACTTAAATTTTTAATGTCAGTCTTTGCTGTTAAATAAAACATGTTATTTACAAAAGGGAAGGGAAAAGGAAAGCTGGTTAAAGTATACATAATTTCTAGATTCTTATTTATTAAAAAAAATAAAGAAGCACTGGAAACATTTTATTTGTATATATAGGATATATAATTCATAAAAAAGACCTAAAATATTTGTGTCAAACTGAAATATTTTACAATAAAAGAGAATAAACTCGTTTAAATATAAGATAACATTATCGGGGAGATATATGGATTATGAATGTAATTATATTTATGTGGAAAAGATCTGTATTTTGTACATAATTTTCCTGGTTAACAGAATTAACTAAAATTATAAATAATATAGTAAGTCCAGTGTTGAAAATAGCCCAATAATGTTATTCTACAGTAAAATTGAATGTGTGATCTGGACATTACTTTTTATTATAATTTTAATCTAAATATTTCGGGTTTTAAAGCTAATCTTATAAACTTATAAAAACTAGGTAGGTACTAACAATACTACAAATTTACATCTACTTTTAGCACTACTTTTGGAAAGAATAGGTACTAAAACATATAAAAATACTTATTGGGAGCTGGGAGTAGAAGAGATAAACCGAATGATTCTTAATTTATTTATTTTTTTGTGAAATTATTTTTGTTTTTTATCATTTCTATTCCTAACTTCTGATGTCATGAGCTCATGAAAAAATACAACTGATCTGTAACATTTTTTGAGGCGCTAGAAGACGATTTAAATATTTTATTGCATTTTAGATTTGATGATGAAAATAGCTGATAATACAGTGTCTACCAGATAAACAGCACCATTTATTATACATAACGATCCTAACGCAAGACCAACCTGAAACACAAAATTTAAAATTATTTTCATATAATTAATTAATAGAATCGTTCTTCGATTCCGGTAGGTGGCGCTACTCTTATATGTCAAAGTTGTTAGAGGGAATTTCATATAAAATTAACTGTGAATTCAATCGTATCAACGTATTTTCTAGAGGGCGTCCCTAACGAATTTGTCTAAGAATTAAATTTTTAAATAGTTTGCTTAATATACAAGTGATTATAAATAATGTTTTCTTACTTGTCTTTCGGAATCAACGGAGGTATATTTGTATTCAGATAAATAACCAAGCCAATAGTGAAGAGCGGTTGCTCCAACCGCTACCCACATAAATACACCAATAATGTTCATCAAAATATCCGTGAAAGTCCTGCAAAGTATACAGTTGTTGATATTATCATAAATAATTAATTACTTATCTAAGAATGATAGTTTTCTTACGTTTTGTGATCTCCACTAGCAAAGCAAAGGCTGATGAGTGATACGAATGTGTATATCATGTACCCTACAAATACACCGGAAGCTACAATTTCAGCATCGGGATTTTTCTCTTCATTTAAATTCCAGGTTCCTCCTACACCCAAGAAATAACCTTGATATCCGGTACGGTACAGGATAATACATATCAGATTTACGACCTGTAATTTTAAAGAAAATATATTTCATATTTTGTTTATGAATTCTATACTAAATTTAAAACAAAAACTATAATCTTTGTGCATATATTTATTAACGACTCATTAATCTGCCTTTGACTCATTTTTTTATCTTACATATTTACTATGTGTAGGTATCTTGAAATCGTTTGATAAAAATATTGATATATCACCGTAAATATGATACATTTTATTATCATGGCAAATATTTCTTAATCGTATTCGTTTTTTAAAACGCAGTTCAACTTATTTATTCTGAAATTTTAAGAAATAAAATACACAGGATAATGCAATGAAAGTTTCCACTAATTAATTCAGTGGTTTTATCCATTTTAGGATAAAATTTAAAGCTGCATTCAACTTTTCCATCTATTTTTTTCAATTTACTTCTTTTCTTCCAACTTCCTTTTCCGGTATATTTTTTAAAACTCTTGGATTATATATGGGCGTGGCAAATCTTTGTTCTAGTTGACCTAATTGTAATTGCTGTTGATTTTTAACAAAATAACAGCTAAATCTCCACTAGATTTGAACATTGAGACACGTTTCTTTCGCAAAAGAAGTCAGCTCTTAGGTTTTGGTAGAATTGCTTTTGCAGTTATAATGAATTTATCATAATAGCCTGTCGAAACTTCATGTAGATGGTTCAATAAAGAATGAATCTAATAAGAAACATGCTATTTGAGAAAATTTTTTATCCATAAACAATCTTCTCTTAGAAGTAACTTTGTCTTTTTCTTCATAACTATAATCACCTCCATTTGGTAACGCATATAGAGTCAGAGACAAACCCTACTATTATTTGTTTACTACTGTAATATATTATTAATTATTATCAGTAAAGAGCACTTTAACTTTTTTTTGTCTCTTTCATAACAAAATTTATTTTCTGATCGACTAACTATAAGATAATATTACAGTAAAAATGCTGATATTATATCAGTTATAATTATCATTTTATGATAGATTCCATTCTTCAGATTCAAACTATACATTGTCGAAAAGTTTTTTTCTAAATTTATATAAATTTGCAGCTGTTCATATAAAATTAAACACTAGAACAAACAAATGTCATTTTTACTTGTTTTATCATTATATTCATTCAACTAGAGCACTTCTATTGTATGGAATCCGCCCTACCTCAAATAAACAGACAGGTGTAATTATATTTATTTTGAAGTAAAATACTACTTACCAGTTTTAAAATTTTCAGCACAATAGATCCTACGGTTTCAATGCTCGTCATTTTTAAGTACAAATTGTTGCAAACTTTTTACTTAATTAGGCAAATTTTTCACTGAACTGCTGCTTTTTCACCTGCCACGAACAAAATGAGGTGAGTCAATATAGATAATCAGTTTATCTATGATGATAAGATTCTGCTTTGGCTACATTCCTCTCCAATAAAAATATATTTTAGTACCGAGTATGTAATAAAAATTTCATGACAAACTTGAGTAAATATTAAGAACTCTATTTGTCATATATTTCATAATCATTTTTTGACGGTATTAGCGAAAAAATGTATATCATCAGAAAAACTAAACATCCTGTTTATCAATTTGTTCCCAAGACTCTAGATAGTATGCACCTCGCAATATTTTAGTTTTAGGTTCAGTCTTCAATTAGGTACCAGTTTAGCATCCCACTCTGTATAATGTTCGGCAAATATTTATCTTTTATATGTAGATTCTCATGAAGGAGCACTATCAAAACAAAGGACCTTATTTCATAATCAAGCTTTATCATTCTAGCCGTCGTTAAGGACTGTTTCTAATAGTTGCACCCTTTTTTATATACAACTATATTCGATTTTCATTTAGTAATTACAAAATATCCCACAAGTGACATTGATTTGAAGAAACCAAGCAAAATTAAAAGAGTTAGATGTAATTTATTTATTCCTTTTTATAAGACACACAAGAATCATCTTGTATAGTTTATGACGCTCATGAGGATTTTGTAGATTTGCTTTATTTATTAATTGAACCCACTAAATTATATTCTTAAAGTATCATTGTCATTAGTATCACTAGAATAGTTAATCAGATAAAATATTAGAAATACGATCATGATTCAAACAACAAATAAGTCTTAGATAAGGAAAGACAGCGACATTTCAGACAATATTACCATTTGTTGCTGCATATGTCACAAATAACCCTCCTATAAATAATAGATTTGTGTGTAGATGTCAGATAGATTAGTTTCCAAAATGAATACAACCTATCTGTATCTGTAGAGTAGGGAGGGTGAGGTAGGCTCACGGCACTTAGGCCACATGTGACCCATTGTAAATCCTCCTAGGTCATCGTCCATCTTGTCCTCAGGAAGGTGGACAGGTCACTAAAAGACAGGCAGGTGTTGGCCAAGAACACCGAACACACACTCTCTTATTGACGATTACTCCGGACACTCGCATAAGACATGCCTGACAGTTTCATCTTCCTGTTCACACATCCTGCATAGAGGTGTGTCCACTAGCCCCATAGTATGGAGGTGTTTACTTAGTGGACAGTGACCAGTCAGAAATCCTACTGTTAAACGTAGGTTTTTCCTGGTCCTCGCCAAATATTTCTTCGGCGCCAGCTACACAGGGTCGCCCAGGGTGATCCTAGCAAGACAGCATCCTTTGATTCCATCCCATCTCTTAAGGGATTGAGCATGGGTGTTGAATACAACCTAATTCAGATAAGGGCAATTCTACTGTAATTATAAAGAAAGTTGATTATGATTCAAAAGTAATGGATTTATTAATAAATAAATGGCCCTTATACTAAGCTACCAAATGATCCTACCAAATCAATTGAAAACAAAATGTATAAGACACTTTTCAAATTCAAGAACGAATTTGCTAATCGTGAAAGAACAATGTTAACACCCTAATACAGTAAACCACCACATTTTTATGGTTTACCAAAAATTCATAAACAAAACATACCATTACGACCAATTTGTAGCACTATTAATTCCCCATGCAGCAAACTATCAAATTATATATTAAAAATCATTGAACCCCTTCAGGACAGACAGATTCATACATAAAAAATAGAAATCATTTTTTAGAAAAACTATCAGATTTAAAGTTCAACAAAAGCCATTATTTGGTCAGTTTTGATGTAGTTAGTCACTTCACAAATTTTACCGGTACAGAAAACAATAGAACTTGTCAAATCGAAATTAGAAATAGATCAGACCCTTATAGAAAGGACCAAATTGAGCATAGCAGCAATAATAGAATTATTAAAATTATGTATAACAAAAACATATTTTCAGTTCAATAATGATTTTTATGAACAGAATTTTGGTCTTGCCATGGGCTCTTGGCACTCACCAATTCTATCGAATATTTACATGGAACATTTTGAAGCCGAAATAGTAAATAATCAAAAATTAAAACCAATTGTCTGGTGGAGATATGTAGACGACATTTTTGCAATATGTCCTTATGACTTAGTATCTCTGAATGATTTCTTAACAAATTTAAATGAAGGAGAAAAATCTATAAAATTTGAAATTGAAAATAACAATTTTTTGCCATTTTTAGATGTTCTTATCAATAAAACACCTACAGGGTATGAAACAAGTGTTTATCGTAAGCCAAGACACACTAATAGGTATTTTGAATCAAATCATGCTATAAGCGTCAAAAAAGGGGTACTAAAATCTTTATATGATAGAGCCAGAATCATTTATTCTAATGATAATCATTTCACAAAGGAGAAAACTCTACTGAAAAATGTTTTAAATGCCAATAATTACCCGGCAGAATTTGTAAATAAAGAAATTAAGAATATAGAGAAGGGCTCATTGTTAATACCCCATAATAATAACAATAATATTAATAATTCAGCTAACATAGTTTTTAAAAACTTGACAATACTGTATGTTAGGGGTTTATCAGAAAGAATTAAGAAAATTGGTAATCAATTCAATAT
Organism: Galerucella calmariensis; assembly: GCA_910591675.1. Lineage (NCBI taxonomy): Eukaryota > Metazoa > Arthropoda > Insecta > Coleoptera > Chrysomelidae > Galerucella > Galerucella calmariensis. Next base: position 375,283 of record CAJUYG010000058.1, on the reverse strand, counting down.
TCAAACTAGCTTCAAATCTAACAATACGTTGAGATCTATACTAACAAAAACGAAACCAAAAAATGAAGAACGATCTTCAAAAAATTACATATATCAGATATCTTGTGAATGCGACAAATTCTATTTAGGTGAAACATCTAGACCATTGAAAGTCCGAATAAGTGAACATAAAAAATATATCAAAGATAGTGAGTTCTTTAAGTCAGGTATTTGTAAACATGCTTGGGAAGAGGGGCATCAAATTCAATGGGATTCGACAAAAATAATGTTGAAAGAGCCAATAATAAAAGACGAAAAATCAAAGAAAGTGCTTTAATACAACTAAATGCAGATAAATGTGTAGCTAGTATTTCAGCCGAATGTAGTCAAATTTGGTTACCAATGTTAGAAAGAGAAATTTCCAATAATCAATTACCTGCATTATCAGGATAGCATCATAAGTTTTTATCCAGGTTTTCTTATGATTTATCATTGGAATAGTTGTTTTATTAACATTTCCAAAAGAAGCGGAAAAAAGCGCTATCCCAATAAAAACCGTTCCTGGAACGTGCACTTCAGTGGATTCCATTTCTAGTAGACTATCATATCGTTAGAATGTCATAAAATAAAATATTTTATTTCACATTTTACCAGAGATGTGATCTACTATGAATGAACCTTATTAAAATTTGACAACAAAGTTTTGTAGTCTTAAACTTCAAAATATTATTGATTGTTTAGTTGTCATATTTTTTCGTTGTATCAGAGGACCAAAAATTATTTTATTACTAGTTAATCTTGACAACGGTAGCTGGAACGCTACCGAAACGTCGAAATAAAAAATAAAAAACATTATTGTGGTTTTATTCCCAAAAAATAAGAGAAAAAATAGGAAGATATTTCTTTGAACTACAATGACATTTCATCTTCTTGCAACAAAACTTAATATCCCACACTGCAATTAGACGTTCCTTACCTTTATTGGAGATCATAAGATAGATGCACTAGTGCTGCCAATTGAAAGAATGAAATCACTAGGCAACTGATTTTCACTGACAATTAAATTTGATAAAAACCACGAACTTTTACCCGGAATAGAGGACCTAGTGAAAAGACTGATAAGGACACACTGGTCTTTTCACATAAACGGTGCATCCAAGACCGCAAATTCAAAGGTCTTGAAGGCTCTGACTGGTGGTAAGATTAGGTAGCGGAGGTTTTGATGTTGCTCCATTAAAAAACTGATCTTCTGAGGGCGAACCTGCATAATTCTTTATTGACAATACACAATTAATTATAAAATAACAATATATAAAATTATTTCGATAAATAACTGTACAACTTAAAAAAAGAAAAAAGCAATGACCAAAATTCAATATATATATTAATTACCTTACAGTACAGACTTAGAATTTGAAATATCTTCATTATCAGATGAACCGTAATATGAGTACCACGAATTACCCCAGTTTTCTTTTTTTATTTTAATGTTTTTTATACGTTCACTACTTTTAGAGGCTGTTACATTTGACTCGTTTTTAATCGGCTTAATTTCACTTTTTACTTGTGGCTTGAATGCGTATTCGTCGTCACTGGATTCGTCTAAGCGGGTTTTTATAGATACAGTGCAACTATGGCTGGTCCTGGCGAATCTCGAACAAGTGGGAGTATCTAAATTAATAGGAGATTCCCGTCTTAGATTAGTCCTAAGGTCCACAGCTTCAGAGTACCTAGAGCAGCCTGGTAGGTTTTCACTACTACTACCACCTACTTCTTCAGATTCTTTGGTTATAGTTTTCGCAGATTTTTTAAGGGCTGCTGAACTTTTTTTATTTCTTCTTTTGTTGAGTAGTACGGCGAGAGGAACATCGGAGTCAGAACTGGAACTTGCATCTTCACTTTCAGACGATGGAAGTTGCTTTCTCATCCTTTTTGGCTTCTTCTTTCGCCTATTTCTGAAAAAAAAATATATAGTAGAAACGCTAAAATCAATAATCTTTATGTATATAGAATAATACCTTTCACTGGATTTCTTAGAACTATCACTGGAGCTCGATGAACTGGTAGATCTCGATCGACACTTTCGAGACCTTTTTCTGTATCTAAAAAAATATAATTATAATAGCGTTTATTTATTGATAATGAGAAGGCAAGGAAAGTAAGTAAAATAAAAATTTTTAACAAATACCTTTTCTCTCTCTGTTCTTCCTTTGACCTTCTCTTGTGTTTCAGACGTAGCTTAAGAGGTAATACTGGGGTTCTGCTTTCTCTTTCTCGTGATGGTGGTTCAGGGCTGTTATCCGGTATATGAATGAGTGGTATGAGTGGGGGTGGTGGAGGATCTTCTTGAATTAGAATTGGCTCATCAGAATCTGTATTTACAAGATCTATTATAACTGGTTCTGGTGGAGTTGTGCTGTCCAATAAAATTACATCACTGTCGTGTCCCATATCTAGATATATTACAAAAATATCAAGTTTTATTTTCATACTTTTTAACACCATTTTTAATATTTCGGGGGTACCAGATTTCTCACCAATTGATATCTACCCTTAAAGCGGCATTTGGGTACATGGAGTCAGAGCACTGAAAATTCCAGATTTGTTTGGGAAATAAAAATAAAATTAACTTACCCTGAGATGCTATAACATATGGAGTCTGCGGCCTCTCTGTGTATATCACTTCCCTGTCATAACCAATCATATCAAAAGGCGATCTCATAAAACTATAAAATTCATGTATAAAATGGTCAGTTTTGTTATCCAAGTATTCGTAAAGTAAAGTACGGAATGTTCTGCTACATATGTGATAGCGAAGCAAATGATCCATTATTATATCTACAAGTCTCATAACCAATTGAGTGTTTTCATAAAGCAGTGCATTCAGTTCTCTATTCAGCCAGGGAACAAGTCTTGTGCGAGCACCGGGACAATCACTAGAAATAATTAAAATATTATCAATGAAATAGTCTAGACTTTTGAGACAGAAACTAAAATTTAGCACTCAATTACACACCTATAGAATGATGGTGATACAACTCTATATCGACCAGTAACATCAGGAGGAGCAATAGCCCATAAATTACGTATGTATAAAGACCTACGAAAACTAGTTGTTGTTGAGCTCTCACGGTGTCTTCGGTACGGTCTGTAAAAATATTTGAGTAGTTTAGTGATGCTTAGTCTTATGTCAAATGATAATGTTAATACCTTGAAGTAGGATATCCACTAGTACTAACTGAAATTTGTGGATGTGTCGTTAACATCTGATGGATAGCATTTTCTCCATGTGTATCAACAGTAAAAGTTGTACTAAAAATAAAATATTTTTAATACTTTTGTTAAACAGATATTTTCATTTTAAATATAAAAGAAGCTGGATTATCAAAGCATCAGAAACAAATGTTTATATTTGTTTTTCCATTGACTGTGCAAAATATACACTAGTATTTAATTCACTAATTCAATCTTATTAAGTATTTCATTTGATCTTCAAGACCAGACTATCCAGATGAAATGTTTTATGAATTGTCTTATTTCAATTAGTATTTATCTACAAACACCTTAGCATCAACTTTTTCATTGCAAATTGTATTTAAAGCTGATTTATTGTTTAAAATTTTTCATTTTATTCCAAATAATAGATTATTCTTACAGTGATGTTAAAGTGATGAGATATTAATTAAATCGTATGTTAGACCTGGTTTACCTGAAATGATAATGAGTTCTAGTGGGTTGCCCCATTGGAAGATAGAAATATTCATCATTATCTATTATGTGAACCTCTTCTGGTGGACTTATCTCAACAATATGTTCGTCATATTCATCATTGCTTTTAAAATTATGTATTATCCTTGTGAATTGTTGTTTGCATAGTGGACACACAGGTTTTACCTAAAATATAAAATCTGAAAGCATCTGGCTATAAATTTTAACTACATGAAAAAATTAAAGATTTTGAACTTTTTATGTAATATCTGGAAGAGTGGTGCTGCAATAAATATCATTTTTCATTTTTTCAACCAACATTCTACAAATTAGGATTTACTTTTCAACATCTGAATGCCAAAAGAAAAAATTACTAACAGTTTATTTCTTGACACCTTTCTAAGTTGTATGATGGGAATATCAAAACAATCTTCAAAATTAAGCAATTGATGCTAGATGGCAAGCATTTTTCTTTAAGTCTTCAATGTTAATATACCTAATATGAATCTCAACTATTTTGGCAGTTATTTTTGTGGATTTAAAGCAAATAGGTATTGGTAAGATTTCAGAAAATGATGCTTAAATTATATTTTGCAGCAATTGAGGAGCTCAATAAAAATATGTTATATTTATTTATTTTATATTATGTCGTAGTTTTATTTTCAAGTTTAATACTTTTGTCTATTTAATATGTGTATAATTGTATCATGTTTTGTTTATAAATTGGGGTTTTCCCATGAATAAACAAACAAGATATTTCTCAACCAGCCAATTTTACTCTTTCTATAGTAACTTTGAAAATGTTTTGAAAAAATTAATCAATTTTCCTGGTATTAATTAGTTTTAATAGTTGGTAAAATCTGAGTTTTGTATTCATTATTAAAAGAATCTTGCTACTGTTGTCAAAATGTTAGAAAAATAATAATAAAAAATTCTTCAAATTATAGGTACATTTAGTTCACTACATTTGATAACATTCCTAATATAATATTCAAGATAACGCAATGATTAATACAGCATTTCACCACTATAAAAATAAGGTTTTGAAAAATTTGACAGGAAGTAAAAACTTACTTTTGACCATTCCAATAGGCATTTGAAGCAAAACTGGTGCATACATGAATCCGAAAAGCATTTATTTGAAAATGCTCCCAAACAGATTGAACAATTTGGAGGTGGACTTGAGGAACTGTAGTATTTTACAGTGACTTTACTCTCCGCCATTATTTTTTATTAACTTGGTTAATTCCAAAAATTATTGATTCCTAAAAACGATCTATTTGTCATAACCGTATGACCTTGTTGACACTCACCGAGTAAATGAAAGGTTAAGGATGAGAATTATACTAACTAGTTAAAAGTTTTACAAATATTCACAATATTTATAAATATAAAGCAGAAATTACTACATCAAAACAAAATAATTATAATAAAAAACTAATTCTGAAAATGTATCCGCCATGACACACTCTAGTCAAAACAGAACAAGAGAACAATAAGGCAAACTCGCAAAACAATGACAAAAAGAACAGCTACGAACTGTCACTGTCATGAACATCGAATAGAGAGTATGTTTTATCTATGGAATAAAGTTCTATCTCGTCTATTTTATGAATGCTCTTCTTGCACAGTTAGTCCACGTCGGCCTGTGGTATGGTTTGAGATCTATTTTGCAGATATGAATGTGACAAAAAAGTCACTGTTTGAGAATAGAATACCAAAACCAGTGTTGAGCATAGCAGCTATGCTCGTATTTATTAACAAGACAAGACTACAGCTCAAGTTTTCAACCAACGACTACATAAAAATGAATCTTTATTAGTCCTTTTCAAAGCAAGCTATACAGTCAACAGCCAGTATCTTTGAGCTTTGGCTAATGAGGTTTTCAGTTACAACTATATAGTTCGGTCACCATACCAAAAGAGGTCTGATAATAATAAACATTGAGTTGCCTATCCATTTTTTTAGTTCGCTATAATGACAAGTAATAGAGGTTATCTTGAAGAGAAAAAAAAGAAAAATTAAATTTTGGATTAGTATTGCTGTGATTAGTATGTTGAAACTTTCAAATACCTTATTTATTCAACAATGGAAAAATCTGATTAGCAGAAGGTTCTTGTCAAAAATCCAGCCAAACACTAATGATGTTCTGTTATTTAACCAAAATTACTTAAAAGATGAATTTACAAATATTACAGAAAAAGTATGTGGTTATTTAGGCAAAAATATATACTTACAAGATTATCATCCCCTAAGCTTAGTGAGGCAACGAATAGTTAACTATTTTTACAATATATATGTTAACAGAAGAGGAAATCCCATTTTTTCTATTTACGATAATTTATCTCCCGTAGTTGACGTTTCCCAAAATTTCGATAGTTTACTGATTCCAAAAAATCATCCATCTAGGAGCAAAAGTGACTGTTATTACATTAATAAAATACATATGTTGAGAGCGCACATGACGGCTCACCAAAGTGAGTTGATTCAATCTGGTTTAAACAATTTTTTAATTATTGGAGATGTTTATAGAAGAGATGAAATTGATAGAACACATTATCCTGTGTTTCATCAAGTTGATGCTGTTCGCCTGAGATGTAAAGAAGAAATTTTCTTGAAAGATGAAAATTTAAACCTGTTTGAAGAAGGAAATAACACTTCTTTTACAGGCAAGTATTAGTAGGTATTATTCTTGTAGAGAACAAAACATCTACTTTAATTTGAAGTCATTACAAAGATTATTTTCAATTGTTACAGGAAATCAAGAAAAACAAGCTTGTCATACATTGGAAGCAGTCAAACTAGTTGAATTTGAATTAAAAGAAACATTATCTAATCTCGCAAAACAGTTATTTGGGGAAAATGTGAAATATCGTTGGGTAGACAGTATTTTTCCTTTCACACAGCCTTCTTGGGAACTGGAAGTCTTTCACAATGATCAATGGATTGAGGTAAAATTAATATAATGAATTTTTATAAATTTTGTACCTACCTAGAAAGATAATCATTTCAGGTCCTTGGTTGTGGTGTTATGCAGCAAGCTATCCTCAACAATGCTGGGGTTGTTGATAAAATTGGTTGGGCATTTGGCTTAGGCCTAGAACGTATAGCAATGTGCCTTTACAAAATTCCAGACATTCGCCTGTTTTGGTCGACTGATTCAGGTTTTTTAAACCAATTTAAAAATAAAGATGCCAATGATAGTGTGATCTATGCTCCAGTAAGTCAGTATCCACAATGTAAAAATGATCTGAGTTTCTGGATACCCCCAGAGTTTTCCAGCAATGACTTCTATGATTTGGCTAGAAATATTGGAGGTGATTTAATTGAACAAATAGAATTAATCGATGAATTTAAACATAAAAAAACCGGAAAAATTAGTCATTGTTATAGAATTACTTACAGACATATGGAAAAGACACTTACTCAAGAGGAAGTTAATGCCATTCATAAATGTATTGCCGATGGAGTTAAAGAGATTGGGGGAACTGTTCGATAAAACTATTTGACAAACTTTTTGTAAATAATTTGTATACAAGGTTATTAAAAGAGAAGAGCCCAGAGTTTTAATTGTAAGCAATAAAGTATTATTTGTTGATTCCATTGCCTTTCAATGTTCAATATTTTAATTTTGTTTAAAAAAGTATACAAGATGAAATAAGTTCCATTTATTTTGCATTAATAGATCTCTGACTTCAAGGTTGAACACAAGAGGAGAATACAGAAAGTTGAAAAAAAAAACCTAATTGATTCTAAAATCTATGAGATTTTATTTCTTTTTGAATTTACTTACACATAACTAATCACATATTTACAAATATTCACATTCAGATGTCCTAATTGAGAAAACCCAGAACATTAATAGACCCGTAATATAGAAATCCGTTTATAATACTCAGGAAATGACTATCAATACAACAATTCATACACCTGGTACCGCTCTAAACACGTGAGAGTACTGCCACTTGGAGAGCCAGAGCACTTACTAAAATTGCGGATTTAGTGAGAACTGTAACGGTTACTTAGCGCTAGCGTAGCTGAACGCGCCTAATGTTATATACCATGATTGGTTGCTTAAATGCTCGATATAATCGAGCCATATTCTTATGGATTTTGGCTAGGTATGTTACTGCCCAATCGTTATTTTTCCACAGCAGAGCAACTGCAACAGCAACTGTGTTTCAACGTTCCAGACGAAAATGGATGGTAGTTTTGGCCATTATTTGCCAGCAGTTGTGATTTGCTACAATATAGGTACTTTTAATGTGTGATGACATTTTTGCTGGCAGACGATACAGTAACAGATTATTTATTCACATTTAATAACTTTATCGTTATACTTTTAAACTATACTAAAAGTTCTTATTTCTCTGTGTATTAGTACGTTTTCTTAAGCTACCTATAGTTAGCTGTAACTACATACTAGTTGCACCCAATCCTAAGAAGTAATACATTATTGTGTGGTTTGACTTTGTGTTTTCATTCAACCTTATCAAAAAACTAATACAAACGTGTAAGTACTTGTAAAATAACAGCAAAGGCAACATGTTCTGAACTGTTTAAGCATCAAGTTTACGTTGTCAATTATTGGATGAATAGGCATTTCCTAGAATAAATATTGTGTTATAATAGAGCAGTCCGCAATCATAGGCCTAAACACAATTTATTATTAATAGTATTTTATATAAATTTACTTAAAAATATTAACGTTTACGGACACCTAAGCGACTTACTAAAATATTACAAATGAAGGTTACTATTTTTGTCATTGATTTATAAAGCGTGTAAACTTCAACACAGCATCAAACCACAAAATCGCTTTATGAAAGCACCAAAAGATTCGTTCTAGCTTTTAATCCTCTCCAAATAGTTCACTTAATTTCTATTTTGCACCATCGATTCTAATAAATTTTTTTAAATAACGCCTTCACCGTAACCGAATGCCTATGATCTAAATAAAAGAATATAAAATTACATAAATTTGTACAGAAAATACAGTTTTATACACATGTATTTACAAAAAAAAAATAAACAAGTATTTACAAGTAATTTGACAAAGGCTTTATTTAAAAACAATTCTGTAAAACCAAGTTTAACACATTTTTTATTTGTTATGACTAGTAATTGAGAGTAAAAAACTAAAAAATAACAATGTAAACATTGGAAATATTCTTTCAATTTGAAGAAACTTTATTTTCAGTAAGTATATAAAATATATTTTGTAAATAGCAAAATATCAAATTTATATTTCAACAAAATATTTTACAGGTAACAGTCGATTATAGTCCTTTGGAGCAAATATATTTCAGTTAGTTAACAAATTTCTTCAATAATAATTTAACTGTTTTTCAACAGTCACTTCATTTTGTACGACATTTTTCGGGGAATTTTGTAACACCCTATAGGTTGTTTAACACAGGAACAACTACATATTAACATCTGTCATCACGTAATTATTTTATTAGGACATTAAATGAATGTTGAAGAGTGTGAAGTAGCTAAACAATTTCTATACAGTTTTGTAAGTCTGTTGTTTCCTCTTTTTGTTAGTCTCGGTAGTAATCATTGGTCCCATGTCTTGTACTACATGCAATTTTATTGTTTGTCTCGTTGTTTCTCCGTACTTTACCCGTTTTCTTGTTTCATTACTCTGAGTTGTTTGTTCATCGTTTCAGGTGTTGCTGTAACTAATAACAAATTAAAAGTTTTTTTAAATTTTCATCCAGTCATTCTTCAGCAGTAAAAATTAAATCAAGCAAATTAAACACATGTATAACTGGAATAAATTCACCAAAAACAAGAAAAATAACTGGTGTGATTCGAACCAACACACAAGTGCTTGTCAGTTTATGTGATGCATTAGCAAACAAGGCAAGCAGAATATATCTTCCTCATGTAACGAAATGTGTCTAAACATCCATAAAATGTCACTTTCAACTCTCATCCATTCATAAATTATCCGCCTCATAAAGTTATAGTTGAAAATTTAATTTCCTTCATTGTCAGAACTTTGAGGCTATCAAATGACACAGGTTGTCAAAAATATAGTTCATGGGCTCTATTTTGACAACTAATTACATTTGATAACCTCCGGTTTAACGCATTAATATTTAAAACAAATTTTTTTCTAAAAATGAATGTTCAATATTTTAATTTTTGACATCAAATTCTTGTAGAAGATGGTTTTAAACTTTGAGACTACTTCACTGGCAATTCTCACTAAAAATAAACTTAGTTGAGAGAAATATCATTTAACAAAATTCAATGTAAAACATTTTTTACTCTCATTTTCACTAGCCGCCTGATGTTCCAGAACTTCAATTCATTGATTTATTCAGCTACAAACTTATGAAACAAATTAATAAACTACAACTTAAGTCGTAATATTTATTTGCGTTGGTAAATATTCTACAATAATTAAAAAACCAATTCTTTACATTGCAATACATTAAAAAAAATGTACTAAATTGTAATATAGATTAATATTACAACGACCCGTTTTATTATATATACATTAAAGCAGGATTCTCAGCAATTCCAAGGACTTAAAAATGTTTATAGAAAGTTCCCATTAATTGTTATGCTATTATGTACAAATCTTAAGTGGAAGTTAATAGGTTTGTTCAAAAAATATTTCCTAGTTTCTTTAGTTTTATTGAAACTTTTATATAAATTATTTATTTTGACAAATCCAAAATCATTTAAAAATAATGCAAAATGCAAGCTTTAATGAGTGGCTTCGGTCCAAGCTGCCACATTTAATTTAACTTGGAGATTATTAAAAAACAGAACGTAAATCGTTTGTTAAGGAATTTAAATTGCTTGGAACCCTGCACATTACATAAAATATCATAGGATTTTTAGTTTTTCAAACTTCAGTCATTTCAATTTAATTTTGTAGGATCCGTTTCGGCTTAAGAAACTTCACTAAGTGTATAATACAAATAAATTTCATTTAGATTAAAAAATAAACAAAATAGTAAATTTCAAAGGACTAAAGATTAATTAAGGGTGATAAATTTTTTTTTCAGAGCCACAAATAACAACACCACTTAAGTTAAAAAATGAAGTATATTTTTAATTTTTTTTTCTGGGAATAAATCAATACAGACACGTTAACATCAGGACCAATTACAAAAATAAAAAATGCATATAACTCATTGTTAACAAAAAAATATACAATAAATTTAGATATTTATACAAAAATGATCTAATGAAGTAAGTACAACAAAATTTCTTTACAAAAAGAATAAGTTACTAATAATATATTAACAGCCTCATACAGTTATAACTAGTTTTACTTAATAATTACAATAACTACAAAATGAAAATAAGTTATTAAGAATTCTTACCTTAATAGATTTTTTCCTTTTTTTTGTGTTTATATTGAATTTAATTTTTTTTTATATCGTGACAATTGGAATTATCTGCATTCCTTTACATACAACACTAACTTTTAATATACCCCTGTATAATCTTTAGCGCACACATTATCAACTACTCTACATTATTTAGAATATCCAGATGAAAACGAAACAGATCCAACCCCAAGTGCAAACATTATTCACCTTATATTGCAACTGCAAAAGCAATTCGATATGTGTATTGCTAAAATATTATCGGTTTCAAAGCTTAGTGTTTGGTTGCACTTAAAAGAATAGAAAAATTATTCATTAACCCAAAAAATTGGTTGTATTTTATATGTATTCCAAGAGCATTTTTTCAAGATATTGATAATAGCTTTTACATTTTCATCTGGGCACCTTAAATACTTTTCAAAACTTGTAGTACTTTTACAATTTATTTTCATTGTTTTTCCAGGACATTATAAACACCAAGTTTTATATAATTTATTTTCAATGTAGTTACAAATTTATTTTAAATACTTTTGTACTTTGCTTAAAAGTGGTATTCAACACAGAGATGTGAACATAGTAACTAATTTTACATCTGTGTCCATAACTTTAAAGTGGTAGATCACCAAATATAGAAAAAAAGGAACCTTAATAATGGTATATTAAAAAGTATAGAAAAAAAAAAGAATTTTAATAAAGGCATTCACCATAGCTTAACTATAAAGCATTTGGAGATTTCAATTTATCTAAAAAGACATTGTTTTCTAAGGTGTAAAGGACCAGTCTCAGTCGGACTCACATTTTGATCTCTAGCTTACTAATTTTCAATGGATCCCATTCAAACATTGTTTTGGCTTGAAAGAACAGGGTACTGCATTTCAATTTGTGGTGCTCTGGAGGGGTTTCCCAAACTTGGTTCACAAATTATAATATCGCCATACTTTAAACTATGTTCAATGTTTATAATTATGGAAAGATTCCACATAGTGAGAGTTGGAACAATTTTTCTGTTAAATTGATCCAAGTTGAAACCAATTTAACTTCCACAAAAATAACTTTTTGAGGTTATTGTACCAATAAGCAATTAAATTGTAAGTATGTAGTGGATACTTGTATTTATAATATATTTAATGAAAAATTGTAAATAAAAATTCACTGTAATTAAATTCTTTTATATTTTACTTAATATGTGTAAATAAACGAGTATACAAGGGGTTTATCAATAAAATTTAGTGTCATCCGGCTTTATTCGGAAATACAAATCAAGCCATAAACGAGTAGTTTCTAGAGCCAGCTTTACAGTTCGCAATATTGCATGTTGCAAGAATAATTGCGAACTGTAAAGCTGGCTTTAGCAATGATCATCATCATCATGAACACATCAAGATTAGAAAGTGAATTTAACCTTTTTTCTGCTTTGAAGAATGATTTCGGTTAGAGAAAACTTTTATTATCTAAAGTATAAAAACACGGAGAAATGGATTAAAATGAACATTTAAAAAATCTAACACTCAGAATAAATTGATATAAAATGTTTTACGCCTACCGACGTTTTAAAGTTTAATACACGTTTTTAAAGCAACAGAAGTAATTTTATACATGGAAGATTAAGGTAGAAATGTATTTTAAGATTAATTCCATTGGTTAGAAAATATTAAGATACCTTATATGAATTTTTTTAGTGATATTTTGAATCTGTCAAATAAAAAGTGCGCCAAGATTTAATAAAACTAGCCAAACGATATTTTAGCGAAGTGCAATGATAAAATTTGTAATAATCTTATATATTCCAAAGCCAATTAAAGCATAAAACCTTCGGAAGCTGGATGGAGTATGGATTTACCCTCATGCCAGGTTCTCCCCTTCAAAGACTACCTGGTATTACAAGAGGCAGTAAGTCAGTGGAAAACCAGAAAGAAAAAACAAGAGTAGTCAAAAGAAAACGGAATTTACATCTAAATGTGCAATGGCAGAATGTTATAATAAGTTATGGTTAAAAGGAAAATTACTTGCCATAATTTGGCTACAAATCCCACTAAACAGAATAAGTTTCGACAGATTTTTTGATGACTTATTAAACCATGATGAGTTTTATCTCGCAAAAAAAGAAATTAAAAACAAACATTGCAAGTTTTAGTTCTATTTTTGGGGTGAAAACAATTCCTAATCGACATTTTGTGTCAAATTGGATGTTGTGGTCATTCAGAAATCAACCTACGCAAAAAAATCGACTCCTATAAATACCAAGCCACCTAAGTGGCTTCAATGAACTGTCACATGTCACGACTCTAAAGCAATGATCAATATTGTGAAATAAAATATTCACTTTCTCCCCACAAAATATTTTATGTAAATCCCAGCACACACGTTCCGTTTAACCGGAACGGGTGTGCTTTAACCTGAGCATATATGTGAGTAGCTTCGACAAGACTACAGTTTTTACGATCTTTGTGGCTAGTTCCTTGAGTAGAGAGACACGATCGTCTTTGCATTTACGTCGTCATGTTGAAATCTTCCGGTTTACCGTATCGTGTGTGTCGCGCCTTATATAGAATTTAAATTTTAATACGAAGCCCTCGTATATTTTCTATCCACTGTAATTTTTAATATTAACATCATATACACATTCAGTTAGGTACTCACGTTTTTTCAAATATAAAAATAATAACTATTTTATGCCGAACATCTATATATTTTTTATTTTTTTGTACTTTTTTGTAAGATTAATATTTTTTTTGCGTTTTTTTTTGTCTATCCAAGACCCGAACCATTTCAAAGCAGAGAAAAAACAAGCGTAAAAATTCTTTTTTCCACACTTCTTTTTGCATGTGATACATGAATTCTAGTTTCTATATTACATAAATCATAACTTAACACCGAAATCATGCAGGCATATTATATGCTGAGTTTTTTTGTATTTTTTGTGTAATGCAACACCCTGTACTTAAAAATTGATTCCTCATCCTGCAATCCCCAAGGAGAGCAGGCACCAAACCGATCATCACGTTACCTCCATTATGATGTTATTTTTTCGAACTATATTTTTTGACTTATTATTATTACTGGACACAGGCCCTCCAGTGGCTTCTGCATCCAATTTACTTGTTTCTGAATCATTTGTCAATGGAATATCCAATATGTTGGCACTGAAACAAGAAAATAAGTACTCACCAATTCCCCTGGAATAGTTATATAAGGCTTTTAGCTTTTTTTGAGAAATCTATCAATTACGATTACTGTCCACTTAAAAGACAGACTTAAATATATCAAGAAGCAATTAAAGCACTGAGTTGTTATGTAACAAATAATCTTATGTGAATGCCTAGACATACTCAATGAACTAGACAAGAACAGCATTTGTCACCTTACTATGGGTTCCAGGATAAACCATAATAGAAGGAAATGAGATAGCAGATAAACTAGCAAAATGAAAGACCCTTTTTGTGGTATCTACATTAATGTAATATTGAAAGAACTAGGTGATGGTAAAAGAAGCCCATTGAAAAGATCCAGTAGAGATAAGAAGTATAAAGATGAGGTGAGAACTAATTAATGCCCAAGTCACAGTGGAACTACTCTTGAGTTTTGACAGGTATTCTATTATGACACTACTGCCTGAAATGTCATCTCAAGAAGCTCAAACTGGTGGAGTAGAAGACCTATGCAGAAGCCTTGGGATATCATAAAAATTTCTACAGGAAATATGACTACTATTATCTGCTGCTTTCCTAAGTGAGTGGAAGAGAGCGGAGACAATAGATCTTTTAGTCTCGATGAAAATCACTCCAATATATATTTTAATTTAATTACAAATACATCCAATTTTCACATATTTAATTTTCCGAATATCGAAAATATCTAAAATTTCTTTGCGCATTTTATGTGAAAAAAATATTAAAGTAATAGACTTACCTATGACTATTAAGCGTAAGAGTATGCGCAGAAGTATGAAGACTTAGGGTGCCAGAAGAAGCATTTGGATATCCCACAGCTCCGGAGTAAGCGTATTGAAGTTTATTATTTTTTGTTCTAGGAGGAGGTACTGCAAAAATTAACAATGTTTTGGTAACTTTTAAATTATATTGACAGAATAAATATAGATTATTCATAATAAAAACCGTTTTCCATGTGACAGTAGATTGACGACTGACTTTCTCGCATACTTTTCATATTTTACAATTTAAACCATCCCTGGACTACGACAAACATTTCAAAACCAAAATCATCCCAACCGTTTTTGAGTTTTAGCGAGACAAACGAACAGCAAATGTAGCAACTGTGAATATTTCACTACCCGTGAAGCGTCATCAAAGTTCAAAGTTTGTTTGCAAACAATATTGAAAACCATTGTTATGCCCGTTTGTAATTATCAATGATTTACTACAAGTTTTAGTCAATTTTTTTAGGATCCTAAACTTAGGACACTAAAATATTGACAAGAAAAAAATGTGTTTGCAACACACCATGTTTTAGTCATTTATTTAGGTTGTGATTATGCGCACTGAGCACTATGATTTTGTTAGTAGCCTGTCACTTTCCAGATTTTAGCAAAGAATTTGAATTTTTTAATTTAAATAGGTATCAGAAAACAATGGACACATAATTTTTATTGTTAGCAGCAGCAACTCTTATTAATATAGTAGTAGTAGTTAGGAATTATATAAGAAAGAGAAGCCCTCATGTGCTTATTTTTATATTGAGAACTTTTAACTATGTGAAGGCAAGGTCTTTCTTTATATAGTTCAATAAGTCGAAGTACTTGATCATGAGACCACGACATTTTTGATATTTAAAATAGCTCAAATGAAAAACTTTCACATACACAACATTCTCACCCCTCAATAAACGATATAATATATAATCTTTGAATAAATGTTGGTTATGTAGCAGAACCAGTGTCACCACCATCATGAAAAATAAAAAAATCAATAACCTTAAAATAAAGTTTACCCTATATGTTTGCCCCAAGTTGTCATTTAATTGATAGAAAATCTATAAATATTTTCTATCAATTAAAATTGAACAAAATTTCAAAATTGACTGAAAAAATTGATGATAAATGTGTATGTATCTATAATTTATTTAGGATCCTAAAAAATTGACTAAAACTTGTACTAAATCATTGATAATTACAAACGAGCATTAGACAATGCTAGAACTATCCTATAAACAAATAAAAAGAACAATATTATTTGATAAACTTCATTTTACATTTTTTACTAGATACTCATACTATTTCAAGTACTTGGCAACGTAGGTCAGTTATGATATGACAGATGTCATGGAAAACGGTTTTTATATTGTATATTGTATTATGAGGACATTATTTACAAATTTATTATATATTAGATGAGCATCTCAGTCCGTCTTTGTTGGATAAATAAACAAAATTTATATTAATAGAAAGAAAATTATATCTTACCATCAAAGCAAAACTGACTCAATAATCCATTGGTATTCCCAAGTAAAGAAGAATCGGAACTGCTCCTGGTTGGTTTCAACTCTTCTCCACTCGCAAAGGATGTCGAATTTACATTATTTACTTTAAGACTAGCAGAGGTACTGGAATATTGAACTTTTTTTTGTTGATTTTTTGTCACAGTAGTATTCGTCGTAACATTACTGTCGTTCATACCTAGATCATTCACTTTAAAGTTCGAACAACCAATAGTTCTAAAGTCACTATCGCTACTAGAAGAATCACTTGACAACAAGTTGTCGATTTCATTACTATCACTACTAACACTAGGTATAAGCGTATTGAGAGTGGACCCGGCAGGTAAAATCTGCCTTGTGTCCAAGTCCAGGTGGTCGAGTGTAAAAGGTTCAGATATAAACGTAGAAGTATCTAGGAGGGTAGAGCTCGGTGCATCCAACGTTTGTATCTCCATAGAAAACGTATTGGCACTGGGATCGAAGAATGTCTCCTCGGAATGAAGCATATCAGAGGGAACTTCATAGTCAGGTGGTGGGGTTTTAGGTCGAAAATGTAACCTGTAAACAACAACAAATTATATAAACATACATTTTTCAGCAAATTTAATAAAAATGTATTAGTCATTTTATTACAAAAGTTTAACAAATGAGTGTGGGTTCATATCATGTGCTAATGTGTTAAATGTGTGTGTCTAATAGGAAGTAAATTTAAGAAACCTATTTTTACTGAAGGTAGGTAGATCTTTTGTAACTGGTGCCCTGATTTTTTAGGTTGTTTTCATTTTTGTGCCAAATAGGATGCCATTCTTAAAATATAAACTTTTGATGAAACATATTTGTTTGATTGGGAACTGACAAGTTGTGTCACGCCGCCTGACGGTAAAAAATCGAACTAATAATAACTTAAAATAATTGAGTGAGCTGAGCACATCCTGTTTACATTGAAATTTACATTGAAATTTATGAAATGATTTATTAATAAACATAAAAAGTTGGAATATTTCCAGTATGTAAAAAATGTCAGTATAGAGCAAATATTATATAAATGCAGTTTTTCATAACTTTCCAAAGCCAGGTGATAATTTATTCTTTTACTTACAGGTACAACCCAATTACATATATTTAAATAGCTAAGTGTTAAAATTGTAGATTTATGATTCAGAAAGCAGCACTAATGGCAATACAGATAATAGATAAAATATAGAATGAAGAGCATGTACAGAAAAATATTTTAAATATTATAAGCATAATATAAGCATGGTTATGTATAAACTCAACTAACTGTAGTTATAAGTTTTTAAATCTCTATGAGAACTACAAGCAGTACAATATGTTACATAATTGTCAATTTGTTTGAAGAGTCTGAACATGACCCTTTAGAAACACACTACCAACTTAGTAACTTTTAGTGGTGTGTTCAAGGTTTATTAAAATGCTTCTCCTGGTTCAAAAACAAGGTATAGCCACAGATTATAAAGAGAACAGATACAAAATCTTGACTGAGAACAGTAAAAAGAGAGAGAGATGGGTGGACATACCCATTTAAATGCCCATCGTCTTAGGTCGACTCCGTTCGGGCTGCTTCGCGAAATTTCTCAACAGGGTTGTCAATTTGCATAATATTTCCTTCAATTTACGATCATAGGTCTAATATTTTATAAGCTTTTTTTTCAAGTGTGATAGTTATACAGATACAAATATTCGATGATTACTTGTTTTAAATCAATTTTATCAACATTAAAAGAATTATACAATTAAAAAATTATAATGTATAAAAATCATACCATAAATATAATATATTTTTTTTTCACAAACCACTTCCTAGACAACCATGCACAATAACGGTGACGGCTTGGCTCAAAACGTCAAAATATGCTCAAAATTGCTTGTAATCTGTGCTCAAAATTCATAACGCCATTTTTGTTTGCTTCATTGTTTGAAGGTGTTCAATCGGCGATATTAATTGTGTTATTTGGCTAATCGATTGTGCGTTGTGGTAATATTAACTATAAAAATATAGTGGTATAGACTATTATTCTTATAAAATGAATAAACATCACGGCGGAGTGTATTGTACATACAGAGACTGTCGCAATAAATTTTATTCGGAAAGAAAAATAAAGTTCTTTCGATTTCCAAGGGATGAGAGTATATCATTTAATATCCCGGCATATTGTATAAAACATTTTAAAGTTTTTGATATCAACTTTGGTGCTACAAATTATTATCAAAATTCTCCCTTGCATAGGTGTATATTGTATTCCCTTTGATGATAAATAATAAATTAAGAATTATTTGTACTTTTAAATTTGGTTGATTTTTGTGATTATTTGTGTTATCTAAAAATGTATTTATTAATTAATCTCCCAAGAGTAATGACTATTTATTACAAATCATAGGAATGTACATATAGGTATTCAATAAATACATAAATATATATTCGATTATGATTATTGTTTTAATTCATGGCGCAGTTTTAAAGATTTAGTGGAAACTTCCAAAAAAAACTAGATCCGGCACTAGAAATTTTTATTGTCCCCGAGTAACAGTGCAATTTGGTAAGAAATTCAGAAAATATTTTAAACTGGCAAAATCGCAGCCATACCCAGTTAAAGGTCCAAGGTCATTGACGACGGAGCTGAAAATCGTTTGATGTTTTACCTGGATTCGTATCTGTTCTCTTAATAATCTGTGGTTTAGCCTTGGATTATTTACAGCTTACAGCTGGACACTTTTTCAACATGGCTCTTATACAATTCCAAAATTTATATTGTTTGATGCCATAATTACTTGCTTTTACAAACAAAAGATTACTTACCAATCCCTTCTGAGTGATCTAAGAAAATCAACCATATCATCATTCTCTTTTTTAGTATACAAATGTTCCAGAGGCGTAATACCCTCTTCTTGCACATCTTCCGGCTCCTTTTTAATTTCCACCTTAATACTATTACTAATTACACTACTATCACTTATCCGTGCATTGTTACTAACTCTAACTTCACTTTTAATATCAGTTTGTTGACGTATTGTTGGCTCCTCCTCGGCGACTGTACTGGCGCCAACTTCCCTTTCCGGTTCTGTTATAGAGAAATCTAATGTCCTCCAAAAATCATCATAATTTGTTGATATTCGATCGAGGATAATTCTACCACCCCTGCCAACTCGTCTCCTAGCGAAGCCGATACACCGACGCGGGTTTGAAAGGGACGTTAAAGTAAACCGGAACCGTTTGTCCGCTAAACCATTTTCTTCTTTTGAACACCATCGCCAATTGCCTTCATTAGGTAGGGGCTGAAAGAAATAAAATTTTTAGCATCGGTATAATATAGATTAACATATTTCTTACCGTATGATAAGAACATAACTTATTTCTTCTAAAAGCAAACTGGCCTTCGTCTTCGGTTTCATCTTCTGGTTCTGGAGATAATTGGGACATACCCACATCTTCATCAGAAGATACACCTCCAAGAGAATCGATACCGAAACTACCAGACCTGCTTCCACTCAACGATTTATGTTTGCGCTTTTTGTACTGTCTTTTTTCTCTTCTTGGTATAACCTAGAAACATATTTATCCATGTAGGATTGTAACCACCGTTAGATTAATTTTACTAACCTCATCTTTCATCATTGATTTGTTAGACCAAGTTTGATTTGGATAAGGATTATGAAATATTGGTGTAAATGCAGGTCTAGATGATTTGATGGCGGACGCTTCTGCCATAACGGTTCCGTTGAAGTCCTTGGCTTGAAAGCGTTTTTCAAAGACTTCTACAGTCAGATGAACATGTTCCCGTTTGATTTTTTCTCGCCTTTTTACAAGTTCCAAAAGTGTCACAGCCCTGTAATAAATAACAAATGAATGGAGTTCTGTTTTAGTAATTTTATGATCAATTGTTAATAATGTTGGTACAAAATGTAGCTCAGGTGACTTTCTTTTGCAAAGAATCTGATCTGATTCCTGTTCCCCTAAATACATATTTCAGAAAAACCACAAAAGGTATGAAGAGCCATCATCAATGTTTATTGAATTTTCATGTAATTGCTTTTGAATTGAATTTGACATAATGACAAAATATAATCTCAAAATCATAGCAATAAATGTTCCAATTACAATGGTGGAAAATTTCCCTATTTCCTTTTATCTATATTCAGAAAATTTCTTGATCTGCTCTTGTTCTTGTGCAATGATAAACTTAAAAAAGTTTCACTATTTGCTGCCCTACCTGTACAAATCCCTTCTTAGTTTTAGCATCTTTTCGTAGGAAGCTTCGTCATTTTTGCGGTTTTTCCTTGTCTGCATCTTTTCCGTTCGTCGCCTAAATGCTAAGTAGGGGTTGTTAGCTGCAGTGCCAGATCTATGTTCTGTCTTGACAGTCAAAATTAGAGGATGTTGCTAAAAATATATGTTTGTGATAAATGTCAATAAAATTTAACACTAAACAATATATTACATACATAGGGATTTGGGTTATTCCTTAGGTTGGATACAACATATTACAAATGATTAAAAAGTGTCACCTACAAAGCTAGCGAAATTACTGAAATCCTCTACTTGTACTAGTCTCAATTTTCAAACAATTCACATTATATAATTTTTAGAAGATTGTAAAGGTAGGACACAATAAACATTTACAATACTTACTGTTTTAAGACGTTTGTTTAACCAATAATCGAATACTGCTATGATGAGATCATCGTCTTCTTTCAGCAGTGCCTTAGCTTCGTTAAGTGTAACAACAGTCTGGCCACTGCTCTTTTCCAACCTGTCCATCATTTCCTCAAATTTTAATGGAGTCAAATCAAGCTTTTGAGTCTGAGAGTGCAGCCACCGCTCGTCATCAGAGTCCATATCATAATCGGGTATATCCTGCTCCATTGTGAATGCTATCAAAAAAATTTAAATATATCACTCATTGGAAACAAAAACTGTGACACAACTCAAAAAGTATACTTTTCCAGGAAACAAATTTTGATTTTAAAGGCTCTTACTCCCACTTGTGTAACTATTACTCATAAAAAATTGTTGAAATATAATCATTTATGGTATTATAACTTGAAATGTGTCACTGTTCTCTATAGATAGTACTGAGTAATATTAACTTACGCTGCATATGGATAAGCTGTCGAGGTTGCTTATAATTTGCAGAATAAACTTTCTCATAGAACTCCTTGTCAGGCATTTCAGACACTTCTGGAGTTGGAATGATGAGCCCAGCAACAATGGCACGTTGTAGGTGGTGCTCCTAATAATTAAATCTAGTTCAGTATATTTTCTAATATAAAATACAATTATTTCAATTAAAAATGTCATTGTAAATAGAATTTAAAATTGTATTGATGCAAATACTAATTAAGAAACACTATATGTTTAATAACAACAAAGAATATCAACACTTCTATTCAAAGCAAAAACAGTTTGAAGCAGTTTTGGTATACTCTAGGGATTTTTAAATTGAAGAAAATGTCTAAATCCACACATATCAACTGTATTTTTTGTAATTGTTTCTGGGTATGTTACATTTCTTTTCAGTATCGTAAATTAAAGTGTTAAAAGTATCAATGCCTATCATTATTATCCTTTACACATAAAATGGCAGTAACATTGACTATGTATACTGAAGAATCATTAAAATTTATCACCCCAACATATTTGAAACAATTCTGGAAAATAATTAATGTTCTATTACCATTTGTAGCAAAGAATTTTAATTATGATGTTTTTCTAATCTAATTGATATTGATTCACCATTTTTAGAAAATGTGATGAAAACAATAAATTTATTTTGTTGTTGTATGGAATATACAATTAAGTATTAGTTCAATCATTCAAAGTTAAATGGAAAATAATTCATATAAATTCAATAAATTATAGTACTATTTCCATTCTAATTAAAACTTTATTATTACAGTTTAGTTAGTGTGTTCTACTAATTAAATTTAGTTGTTTCTGGATTTTCCCAGCTTATATATCAGCTGGCTTAAAATATTAACTTTTTTTCATATTTTCTTGCGATTCAAGAATGATTTACATGTCACTTAGTTATGTTCATTTATAAGGGGCCTTAATATAATAAGACTATGATCATAACAAAAAACATAAACAAAAACAATACTGAAATATTCTCTCTCAATTTTGTTTATTTTTATCAATATTTTATAGCTATTATTAAACTTCAGTAGGTATGTGTGTAGTGATTGTTTAAATTTTATAATTTTTTTTCATTTCTTTGCCTACTGGAACAATTTTTTTGTAATTGAATAAGGGAAAATAAAATATATCAAAAACATATCTATCATTGATATAGGTATTTAAATTTTTTGTGAGTTTTGTTGTCTAGTAGATCAAAAATAAACATTGTAATTTGTGCTAACCATAACTTTTTATTGTTGGTTCCTATTTCTTGTCAGATTAGAATAATAACATATAAGTAAATAAAAAAAGTCGTACTTTCATAATTTGATATATATTAACTACAATTTCAGTTTATTCTACTTATCAACCCCGGCTAGTGTTGTGTAAATGCCAAAAACTCGAATGTGTTTATAGGTTATGTCAGCTTTGGAACGAAGTATAAACATTTTTAATTTTGTTATTTACACATAAAATGTGAATTTTTTGTGAAATTTAAGGTCCCAAACTTTAATTTCAAAAGAAAAATAATATTTCGCCGGTTGCGCATGGGAGGCGAGCGCGAATACCATCAACATGGCCGCCAACTATGTTAACAAATGCCTGAAGTCGATTTGAGAAAACTTACACATTCCTCCTCTTTTTGCATTCCAGACGGCATTTGAGGAACTGCCCGGTTAATCGCTGAAAAATCAGGAAGATCCGGGAGTTCCTCAGCCATGTATATAGGCATGGGTTTGCTAGCATCCAGGGCCCTCGCCCTAAATGAAAGCTTCGACATATTTGTTGACAGCACAAAACACTCGACAAGGCCAACATAAAACTTCCTAAAAACTAGCTCCCTTTGCCTCGGGCCGTTCGAGGAGGGCACTAAATAATACTTCGTTTCCTCTAGTACGTTCCCATTGTTTTTATTTACACGCACTCAGTCACAAATACGATAAAACAACTTTGAAACTTTCCATGTTGAGCGTGTTGAGCATAAAGCCATCATGGCGGATATGCCATGGAGCCATGAAAATACTAGGAGCACGCAGTGCGCGGGAACCTTTTACGCACGTTCACATGTTTAGGGAGAAAGCTTCATTCATGTCCATATACAACGGCTTAAACTATTTTTTAAATTTATTTTTCTAATTGTTAAGCATGCACATTAAACTAACACTATTTAGACATATATTTAATCATTTAAAGCAAAGTTGACGTTTACTGTATGAAAGAAATATAGAGGTGGGAATATTTCATTTTATTGGTTGCATTGGGTTTTTTAAAATGTAAATAGAATTATGGTCATTGCTTTGTTAATATATATTGATGTTATATTCAGAGTCAAATTTAAATTACTTGACAAACTGAGAATTATTTTTATGTATAACCAAATTAAAGAATAAAAGTATTTCTTGTTCCAATTTTAATCCAGCCCTTTACCACTAGTGTTAGCGACGTTGTCAACTTAATTTGAGTTATGTCAAAATAGTTAAAAATATATTTTATCCATTTTTATGATTTTCAATAAATAAATTATTAAAAATGTGTTTATAATGTCTTTATAAATATTCTAAATGGTTATTTTAATAATTGAGTCGACTAAAGATGTCTTTGTACTTGACAGTTAGATTCTGGAAATGTCGGAAGTTTGCTTGTCTTGCCAACATGAATTAATGTAAGACATTGCATTTCATAATATGATATAAAATATTTCATATATGAGTCTTATTTTAATGAATTGAAATATATATTTAATTTTTTCAATGACATTATTATTGTCAGTGTGGATAACGTATTCCCTATTTCTTTTAATTCTCTGATAAGTATAAAGCTTTGGCTACAATGTAAAACGCAAATTTTGAGTGGGGCATATTTAATTTGGAGGGGATGTCGTCGTGAGTTGTAAGGATGTGACGTCAAAAAACCACTGTTGACATTTGACTCGAGGGAGTTTTTCATGAATACTGAAAATATTGTTGTACTATTAGTACTAGTAGTACTATTTTTAGATAGTTTATATACTTTCATAAAAGTTTCATATATCATTTCATATTCAATCATACAGCACTACAGCAAATTACTTGATTATATATTAATATATTTCAAATTGTAAAATTTGAATCATTGAATTGATTGATCAGTGATCACTGATTGGAATCTTATGATTTGTAGATTGTAATCGAAAATGATCTAACGTGAAATTCAAACTCTAACCTCTCTAAATGTTTTGTTTTTTGCCATATCAAAATTTATAAGTTTTTATTTCTAAATATATTATATTTTTTCAATATGGACAAAAGTTTTCACAGCCCAATATCTGCGAAAAGTCCATTTTCTCCTAGATCTCGACAAAATATAAGTTCCAAAAGAATTTTGCCGGCTTCTTTCAGAAAATCATCGTATGTTTATAATATTTATATTAAGAACATAATGTATATTATTTTTTGCATTTGACTTAATTACACACATTTGTTTTAGACGTTTGAGTATTTCAGCAAAATCTACGCAGTCTGTACAAGTTGTGTTGAAATCAACAAATAATTATATCGAGCGTTTTGGACAGTCGTTACCAGTTCTAATAACTGAAGCTTTAACATTTGCAGATCGTTAGTATATTTTTGTGCTTTCTTTCAATTAGACACATGTAATGTGATGAGATTTTTAGGAAACACCATAGTATCTGCTCGAATATCAGAATGTGGTTATGCTTGGGTTGTTTGTGGTCGAAGATTACTTATATGGCAATACCGTCAAACTATATCTGCACCTGGAACACCTCAAAGAAAACTTGGAAGCTTAAATCAGTGCTTTGAACTTCAGCTACCACAGAGTGATTTAGCTCATAGAGCAGAATTAGTATGTGTTTTTGTTAATGTTGGATCTAACATACCCTCTTGCATTGCTGTTTCACCTGAGGGTAAGTAATTCTTGCAATTGTTCATATTAGTCCGAGTATTAGTCAATATGATCATTTAGTTCACATACTTTTAAAGTTTAAGTTGTATTCTAGATACTATGAAAGTAAATATTGCATTATACAGTTATTTATGCAACCAGAACAGCCATATTTAAATTTTTAGGAGTTCTTAGATATTGGCCTGCTATTGCCCATGAAGGAATAACTGTTGAACAAACTGTAGATCTACAAGGACAAGAATGTGACAGCTTAACGAATGTTGAAGGTTTGGGTTGCATATTGGCCACAACAACATGTACCGTCGTCTTGATACATCCTGAAATTTCTAACGGTAGACATTTATTAAACTGTAAACCTCTTAAAGCCCCAAGTGGTTGGTTAGGAGGAATTAGCAAGAGAATGTCTTCGTTAATATTTGGACCTATTTCTAGTGAGCAATCAAATGAAGCTGTGAGTAATATTCCAAGATCATATAAAATATCAATAGAAAATTACTGATAGTCTAAAATTATATTTCTCTGTTTTAGCGACTTGTAAGAGTATTAAGCATTCCAAACAAAGACAACTCTTGGACTGTATATGTTCTTGCTGGTCATTCTCTTCAGAAATGGATTTTAACCAATCAAGATAATAACCAATTAGTGTTTATGTCTGATTTAAACAGAACAGTAAGAGAAAAATTTCAGACAACTTTGAGAGAGAAATTTCGAGAAACACCATGGGATCAATCTGAAATTGACACTTGGTTAATGGACAGCCAGAATATTGACACATGGTTGTTGGACATTCAAGCAGATAAAGACAACATTATTATTTTAGCTGCTGCTGTCAACATGCAAATGTCACCAAGGGTAAGAAGATTTGAAATTTTAAACAAAAAATTAAATTGAACCAATAATGTGAATATGTTTTATTTATTCTTTCATTAATTAAACTCCTATTCATTTTAGGTACACTATGCTATGATATCATTTTCTACAGGTGATGGCACTCCCGAAATTAAAGATTTCGTACTCTTAATGATATCAGGGTTATATAGAGATGATAATCCATTAGAATCATTATCTTATAGATTTTTAATATGTGGTACAAGTGCTTACTTATATAACAGTAAGACTATTACAGTAATACGACCTCAAGAAGAACCTGATGTTTTAGAATTCACTTCATCACAAGATATTCTACTAGGTAGGTTATCATTCTGACTATTTATTTCTTCATCTCAATATCAATGAGTTTAACTATGACATGTTCTTTTCTAATTGCAGGAGGGTCAATTTGTATAAATACTCCTTTATTTTTCTCAAGAATAAATGGTCTTATAGCTGTATGTAGCAATGACCAGATATCAGACTTCATCAACCAAAGCATAACATCCAATACACCTGTTGAAACTTCGTTTAATGAAACAGCAGTAAATAATTTATCTGTTTATATTATTGATCCACAAGAAATTCATAATGCTTATAAGGACACGATGGGTCAAATGAAAGCAGCATTTATTTTCCATATTCGTAACCAACAGGTGAGCTTTTTTTAAATAAAACTTCTTTCAGTAATTTTCGGCACTCTCCCTAAAGCTAAAAGAAGAGTAAAAATAAATTTTTTTTAGTCTGCTTATCAAGAGATTCTTAACGAATTATTCCCAGTGGATAGTTACATGTTACCTAGTATAAACAGCACCTTAGATAAGCTGGTGATTCAGATGTGTAAAGATTTGTTGGATGATATACCTGCTGGAGATCCCCGTTGGACTAAAGATGCTCCACCGGGAATAGGAAGCTCATATTCAATGCAAGTGTTACATCAGTTGGAAGATAAACAAAAAGCCATGTCATTGTACTTGAAATTTATCAAAGATTCAGAATTGTGGAATAAGCTATCAGGATGTATTGTAAGAAATACTCCTATGGCTACCGTTCAAATTTTAGGTAAGTGTGCTTATGAGAAGTGATTATTTTATGTTCCTATTTTAATGTACTTTTTAGGAGAATGTCTAGAAAAAATTTCAGCTGCGATAATTTGTAAAAGTCTACCCAATAATCTTCTTCTTGAAAATGCTATAGAAAAAGCTATACTCAATTTCGAAACTGAACCGGGAAATGGTCTTACAAATCAAGACATATTCTATAGAGAAGTTAGCAAAGTACATACTGTAATTCAAGAAATGTCAAACTGCTGTGAAGATGCCGCACATTCCGATTTGAGCCCAACTGAAATTGCTCAAAATGTCCATGACACCAACGAGATTATATTGGTAATATTTTTTTTGAATTTTTTTTCAAATTAATTATTTTATATTTATTTTGTTATAGACCGTCATAAATGAGGTGATGCAATTCCGTAACCAAAACAGTAACAAGTTTGTGCCATCAGAAACTACAAAATCCTTAGATATTGAGTATTTACCTTGGACTGCCGCTAATGGAGATGAAGGTCTTACTGATGCTTTGATGCAACAAGTGAGTTGAAAAAATTATTTCTTTTGCGTTTTGTAAAAACATTTTTCCATTAACATATGCTATTAACGTTCTCAAAATTTGACAAAATCATACATTATTGCATGCTTTAAATTAATCAACGATTTCTCTGTAGGCAACCCAACGCACATCTTATACATTATATTTAGATACCTGTGGTGTAGGCAACCACCAAACATACATTTCAGTGACATTATTCATTTCTGACAATAAATATTTTCATTTTTTAAATATTGAGAAAAACGAATAGAACTTATACAGTCGAGGGGAAAGCTTTGTAACTAACACGAGTATTAAAAGGGCAATTGACAATCTCGATTGTTAATGGCCCCCATTATTACACTCGTTGGTTAAATAACTAGTTTTAGGCTCGACTGCCACCCTATAGGCCAGTCGGTATAGGTCATTTTAGACCAAATGTACAGGTAATTAGCAATACGGCTGATTTTTTTTTCATAAGTACCTTAAAGTATGTAGATTGATATACAAAAAAGTTTACCAGTCTATCGATTTCCCAAATTGGAAAAAAAAATCAAAAAACTTTTTTTTCGAAATTTTTCAATAATTCACGCTGGGAGGAAGGTGGAGAAGAATAAAAAATACCACCGTGTAGGGGAAGTGTTTTGCAATAAAAAAGGTCTCCTGCGTTTTTTTTCGTCCGATCAATTGTTTGTCCGTAAAAAATTCAGTAAACTAAGTATGTGTTCCGCATCTGCGCGACTCTGCTCAATCTTTGGTAAGAGTTAAGGTTGTAAATAATAAATAAAAGGTGATAAATTAATTTTTACATATTTTCATTGGAGAAAGGTATGAAAAAAATTATATCTTAAAATTATATATTAGTAATCTTTTATACCTTTTCACTATATACATTTTGTTCGTTGAATATTAATCTTTATACTACAGGAGTATCAAATTTTATTTTGAAAAAATAAAGAAGATTCCTACCTGCCAGAATCTATAAGAATTGCTATTTTCGCATATAATACCTCTATCGTCTGGCCTACTAGAGGTCATTTCATTATTTTATTAAATTATTTTATATATTATTCTTTAGCACATTTTAACATACAGCTACGGATTGAAATTAGTAAGTCATGGTGCATTAAGAAACTCGTTATTGGATCATTTTGTGGGGATTACAGATTTATTATTAGACGGAAAAAAGAGTCATTTAGAAAGTGTACATAATACTACAAGAGAAAATGTTCTTTATAGGCAGTATTGCATCGATCGACACAAACTTATTAAACCCTTATGTGAGTATTCCTTTATTTCAGTCTTTAAACTTGTTTAACAATATTATACTTTCAGTAAACGAAAAGGAATACGAGAAAGCGATTTTATTAGCGGAAAAATATCTAGATTTTGAAACTTTGGTAATAGTTTGCGAAGCAACAGATAATCAAGCAAGATTAGATGAATATATGGATAGATTTACTAACAACGGATTTTCTGAATATGTCTATAATTGGTTTCTTAAGGAAAATAAACAAGGAAAATTATTGGATAAGTATAGAAAAACTGGGAAAACAAAAAATTTACAGAAATTGTCTGCTTTTTTATCGGACCATCCGTCATTATCTTGGATGCAACAAATATTCGATTACAAATTTCCGATGGCTGCCAATACTTTGTGTAAGTAAAATACAAATCCCATGTCTGTGATGACATTCACCGAGACCTAAAAATACTATTGTGTCTCTTTTTTCTACTTAGTTCCTAATAGTATTATTTTATTTTAGATAATTTGGCTAATAACGAAAAAGATTCATTAACAAGACAAAAAACAATATTAAGCCTCTGCAAGCTAGCAAAATTGGCAGGTCCAACGACCGAAGAAGTAGATATTTACGTAGAAAATATAAATAATAGATTAGGATTGATCAATTATCAAGAAGAACTACCCGATTATGTACTTCAACAATTCGGTTACGATACGTTAAAGCCTTGTGTGATACCACCAAAAGAGCTTATCAACATCTATATTTGCAAGGAATACGTAGACGCTGCCGAATTGGAATTCAAAAAAGCTCTAGATATTCTTAACTTTGTGGAAGATGAAGAATTGAGAGATGAATTGCATTTGAATATTTGGAGAAGTGCTATTTTGAGAGATTCTTGGAATTTTAAGAATTTGGATTGTCCAATGGAAGTTTTGAACACAACTTTGTTTTATAAAATTGTGGATTTACTGCTGGATTTAGGTAAAGTATTTTAGTAATTTCTTTTTAAGAAAATATGAGGAACGACATAGCCTAGTTACTTACACATAAAACCTCAAATAAAATACAAAAAACTTGAAAATTCAGAATTTAGTATTTAAAAGGTTTGTGTTGAACATGAGAAAAACTTTACGGTGCTAGGCATGCAATTTTCCGGAAAATCGTTGAGTAAATTTGTTTTTTTCACTCTAATTGTTTAAATAATGAAAATACAGAAAAATTTTTAAACCAAAAATTGTAGCCGATATCTACAAATTTTATCTGAAAAGTTTTCCTGTTAATGGAAAAGTTTACGAGACAATAGTATATTAAGTAACGAGTGCGGAAAGTGACATTTTTCACACGAGTGAGACACTCCTACGAGTGTGAAAAATCAATATCGCACGAGTAATGTACACTATTTTTTCTACGACCATGCGATAATTGTAACAAATAGTGTTTAATGTAATGGTTTTTTAAAAATAATGTTGACATCGGTGAGTTCGGAAATGAAATGAGTGAAATTCACTTTGCAACGAGTTATGTACACTATTTTTCCTACGGCCATAAATATTTAAAAAGTACCTTAGGTTTTTCGTTACTATCAGTACCTATCAATAAAAAACCGAGACTAACACTTTTTATTTCTAGTTTATCTCACAATTATAATTCGTTTACACTTTTATGTAATAAATATAATTTTGTGTACTTTGACTAGGCTATCAATGAATCTGCTATTATAAGATTTTTTCTGGCATATCAATTGAATTGTTGTATCTTATGTTTTAGGTGTGAATCCTCAAATACTTTTACCTCCAATTAACATGCTACTGGATAGTCCAGAACTTCGTCACTTGAAGGAAAACCCCAACTTTCAATTTTTAATAAAAACTGCCTACGAATACATCAATCGCACGCAAATTTTGGAATAGTTCAAGCTTACCTTTTAATTTTATAAGTAATTAGAATTAAGAATAAAAAATAATAAATTTTATTAGAAACTTATTTTATTTCAAACATAATTCTTGAAAGATAAAACATACTGCGATTATTAATGTACACCAAAAAAAATACACTATGAAAACAAAAAAGATATTTTAAACTCTTTAATGTATCCTAGTTAAATCTTCTACCATTTTAACTGCGTTTTCTACGGTCATCTAAAACACACAAAAAACAAATTATTTTCAACTAAACATCGAATTAATTATAAATAACTTACTCCTACTCCATCAGCAACTTCTTTCATCTTGTCCTGCGATAAATCTAAAAAGCTTTCTACTAGATCTCCGTCAATGAACCCTTCGCTGTTTTCAGTTTTTATATCTGTATGAAACGCTCTCCAGAAAGAATGCTCAATTTTCCCAACGGATTTTATGGTAGTCGCCAATTTATTTTGCAGCTCTTGAAGAAATTCGTAGAAATCTTGAGGTATTTGAGTTACTAAACCTAGAAAGAAAAAGAAACATACAAGATCATCCAACACAAAATATTTCAACGATATTTACCTATGGCTCCTCCAACAGTTCCAAATAAGACACATCCTCTTGTAGGCGTTGATGTTTCTCCAATATTTTGCATAACAAGAGACCCATGTCTGAATACGTTTATCATATCCCCAACATGAAACTGACCTACTTCTTGCATTTGAGATCTTTCTTCGTCCGTTGTAGCGGCACTGTCTTTCTGACATACAAACATGTTGAAATTATTTTCAGCACCCAAAAAAGTATCATCATCAAGAATTTCTACGGCCGTCATCCAATTAGGGTTATAATCTCTGGCAATTTCTTCAAAACTCCCTGGAATATAAAAGAATATTGGACACCAGCTACATTTATTGATTAGAAATATGTACCTTCCATTGTTTTGTATTGCAGCAGAGTCATACTCCTCATCAAATCCCCAATTAATATGAAGTCTCCTTTGGTTTTCAAATATAACGATATAATATTATTGAACTGCGAACATTCTAGCCTCAATTCTTTTTCAGCCGTCCATTCGAATAATCGCACTGTACTGTTGATGCTAGCTAATAACTTTCCATTGAATTCCGCCAATGAATAGCAGGCGCCTTTAATTTCTTTTTCTGAGACTTGTGTTAATTTATTTTCACTCCAATGGAATACCAAAAGACGACCTTGTTTAGGTTCTGCTTCTTCGGGGTTTACATTAGCTGTACCTAAAAGAAAGGGAAATATTAGACTCAATAAATAGAACAGAAAGTTGCAATACATTTTTGTTGACAGAATACTTACCAACAACAAAATACGGATTGGAATCATTTCCTAAAGTACAAGATACAAGAGACATTGCATATTCTTGTTGCATTAATTGATGAGCATGTAATACTTCAAACGTGTTTTGATCGATAATAAGTAAATTGTGTACTTCTACTTCTTGTCCGTAATCGGGAACTTGACTTGTTAACAGACTACTACTACCAGACTTGCTAATTCCTAACGATCCTACACTACTAGAAATGGTGACAGATTGCGCCATTGTAGACGCACTCTGTCGGGCAGGATTTAAACCCGTCGAGTCTTGAATGTCGATGCGAGCTGTCACCACACCAAACGTCTTAAATACAATCAAACAAATAAATTAACAAGTAATATTTTGATATTTCATAGTAAATGAATGCAGCAAAATGTTTTTCAACTGGACAGGCCTGTTAAAGTGTGGAAATTACTTCGAGTACTATGGGAACAATGAGTGATTAAAGAATGCAAATCTTGGGGAAAAAAATGAGGTTATAAAGCACACAAAAACAGAATAAGATGGCTTGGAGGTATCAAAATGATGAAATCACACAAAAATGTAGGGGTAGGGAGATTATAATAACAGAGTGGATACCAGTTACAAATCGACCAAAAGTTAGATGGATGAATAGAGAGACCTAGTACAAATGGAAATTAAAAGACTGGAGAAATCAGACCCAGGACAGGAAGGAAAGCAGGGAATAAATGTAGATGGACTCTTTACAAAAAAAAAGAGTCTAAGCCTATTCCAGAAAGAATATAATGGGATCAAACATCAAATTGACTTTTTACCTTACCTGCGTTTGTTCTTGGTATGCAATCCTTCGAGCAGACTCTTGTAAAGGTACAGTTCTTATGTGTAATTTTTGGATTTCATCAATAGTTCCTATTGTGACTGATGTATCCGTTGCCAACGCCAAACTAAAAAAGAGGAATATATTTATCATAAAACGATGGCATTTTAGATAATTTTAAGAACAAATTAAAGTCTAACTATCATCTGTTGTTAACAAAAACAATGAAAACTAAATAGAATATGACATATACCTTCCAGTACAATATGACATACCTGTCAGTGATGTTATTCTAGAATGGTCTTTAGCAATCATTAAATAGTACTTCTAACTATCATTATAGTTTGGCAATGCTTACCTATCAGGATATGCTTCTGCATTGAGCGAACACATATGATTGACTTCTTTCATGTTAACATTGGAGAATACTAATTTATGATTAGATGAATATATAACAGTTGGTCTATCGGAACAAGCGAAAACGTTTGTAGTACTTAGAGATCTGAATGTCTTTAAAACTGTCGGTTGGGTGCCTAACGTTACTTTTTTCTTTTCACTCAATAGTCCAGAATCTTTGTGAAGAGTAAAATAGAACATGGAACCGTCGCCGAGGGCACATAATAAATAATTGTGACCTTCGAAGCTTGCCATTAGGACCGATCGAGGGATTATCTCTACAAAAATAAGTGAAAAAAATGTTTAAATTGAATGTTTGATTCATTAAAATATACTACTTACCACCTCCCAACAGTTCTTTAGTTGATTCAGTTAAGTCGGGTAACCTTAAAATACGTGCAGATATATCCGTCCATAAACCTACAGCTACTAAATCTGAAGTTGTACTTTCTCCCAGAACACTTATATCGAGACATGCTATTTCTACATCTAACGTTGTATTTCTGAAAATAAAAGAATGTTACATGTACTTAATTTATCAGATTATCAATTTTGGACAAAATTAATAACTGCCAATAATAAACATACAAACCCTTTTAATATTAATTCATTTGGTTGTATCTCCAAATAATACAAAGCTGATCCAGTCGAGACAATTACTTGGGATGTGTTGCAAGCAACAACACTAATGTTTTTCTCAGTCGGTGGTTTCCATTCGGCTAGCAAATTTTTGGTTTGTGCTGAAACAAGTCTTGCAGACGTCGGAGTTACTTGGATGATCTGTTCGTGGACGACGTTACCGCAAAAGAATGTTTGTTGATCTGATGCGAATCCCGCAATATCAGTTTCCTCAACTTCTTCTCCATTTAAACTTAAAACTCTAGTCTGACCAACAAAAGAAAGAACCAAGGTATTATCTTGTTTACTACCTGAAAGGATAATATTTAAAATAATCGGCTTATGTTGTTAAAATTTAATAATTAGCATCTTACCTGCTACTTGTAGAGCCCACATCCCTTTGATTCCTGGTAAATCTATCGAAGCATGTTCCTGGATCCCTATACCATTTCTAATAATTCTAAGAGACCCTTCTTTAAATGCACCAGAGCAAGTTACAAGTTGTCCTTGTCCTTGCCTTTCCAAATCAACAACACACATGTCTAAAATCGGCGCTAGATTCGTAAAAGATTCCATGACAGTGACATAAGATCCATTATCATCAGCTTTTGTGTTTAATTTTACCAACTGAGAATCACCCATTCTAGATCCAATGAAAAGGACACCATTGTCAAGATATGTTATACATTCAGGGGTTGCAATTTCACCTAGAAGTTCAACTTTTAGATCTTTGACAGCTTCGTTGCCATCACCTCTGGATTCAGTTTCTATGAATAACATGAATAAATGGCCAGCCATGTCTCCAAGAAGATATCTTAGACCTCCCGGGTCTACTTTGGCGTAACATATTATAGTACTTTGCTGAAAATAAAAGTAGTATTTTCAAACATTAGAACAAGTAGAATAGATGTAAGGTACATACTTTAATAACTGGTGGTGCTACAACTACTGGTGTTATACCATCATGGTACAAAATACTTTCTTGACCAATAATAATTGCTCCCCCAAGAGGGGATGGTACTGGGATAATTATGGAAGCTTCAGTTTCAACATTATCTTGCCTCCATGGTATTTTTACAAACTCTTTTTCTCTTAATGAAATTTCATGGGTTTTTACATGTCGTCCATTTCCATCTTGATGAATTAATATTAATGTAGGATTTGCACATCCATGTAAAAATTCAACATCATGGACTTGTAATTCTTCCATCCTGAAAAATATAGTTTCATATTCATTTAACGTGATTACAAGCCTTTTTTATTATTACCTAAAGTTAGTTGCTTTTAATTCAGAGTTATTATCCAAAGGTATGATTTTAAAAAGTCCTTCATAAAGTCTCAGTCCAATAACTCTTGCTTTTGGATCTATTACCGCCAAAATTCCAGTTTCTGATGGTTTTCCTATTCTATCAGCTACATTCCCATGAGCCTTAGTGACAATGTCAATATTTTCACCATCACTAATACATTCCAAGATCATAGCATTGTACCTTAAGGTTACTATAAAAAGTAAATCTTTCCATTCATGCTAAAATGTGGGTATAAAACAAATTAATTGTTCCAATATTTACTACATGGAATCTTTCCATAATTATTAAATAAAATACAAAATTGTTTGTTAAAACCTCAAATGTGTTACAGTCACCTAAAAACTGAATTGAATTTCTGCTATCTCAAATAAACCATATACATTCTCTTTACCAGTATTCAGTACTCAGTTAAGATTCGAGTTAAAATTTCAAGCAAGTTATATTTGTTTGAGTGTTTAAGTCAACTGCTAAACAGTATTAGCATCGGAACACACTTGAGATAAAAGTAACTTGAATAACCTCACAATGAATATTAAAATTATTGTATTTACTTGTGGTCTAAATAATTTCATGACAGCTACTTTTCCATACAATCCGATTTCTTTTATTGGTCTCAGACCTTCGGGTGTTACTAGGTAAATTTCCAATCTAGTATTTTTAGCAACGATTAGATTCAAATCGGAAGATGATGTAAAATTACCTGCAAAATAAGTAAGTATAAATCCATGTCAAGCTATTACAAAAAAATATATACCAGTTACACATGCTGTCACTGCGGTAGGCTTATGAGCCGTAACCACGTAATGATGAGACATTTTATATCAATTGAATCTTACAATTTTTGATATTTTAATTTTTCAAATTACTAAATATAACATTTA
The DNA here is from genome assembly GCA_910591675.1 of Galerucella calmariensis. Classification (NCBI taxonomy): domain Eukaryota; kingdom Metazoa; phylum Arthropoda; class Insecta; order Coleoptera; family Chrysomelidae; genus Galerucella; species Galerucella calmariensis. Next base: position 338,820 of record CAJUYG010000058.1, on the reverse strand, counting down.
GCATGTTTCCATACAACAGTTGACATGATGGTACCGCTAATCTTGTCTCGTCTTCGCTTTTTGTTTTCTTCTTTTTTCTAGCGGGATCACAGAATAACCTACTCTCACAGAAGAGGCATCTTTTGTTATTTATATAGACAGTTCTCATTTGACATTGACAGCCTTGAAATTGAAAATTGACATTAGTGTGTCATGGCCTCCGGATGGTCCGAAAGAGTCAAAGTGGAAAATCGCCAAAAAAATCACGTAAAAGTGACTCTGATGCATCCCATAGTAATGTGATGTTTACTTCTTATTCAACTACGTCCGTTCATAAACGCAATTTGTGTATAGTTTCCTTTCCTATAATTTTTTTATTCAACATTTTACGTTCACTTCTCTATCAATTTTTTGTTATTTTAAGATTCGTTTACTGCAGTTCATCAACATATTTTGTGCGTCACCAGATAGCTGATTGTGAGAATGGTGAACGTAATAATTGTGTAATTGTTGAAGAAATTTCAGAAATGGCACAAGCAAAAAGCACTGGCCCTGGTCCAGGTGATCCTTTGTTGGCCAAACAAAAACATCATCACAGAAGAGCTTTTGAATATATATCTAAAGCATTAAAAATTGATGAAGAAAACGAAGGTAGAGCATATCCGTTTGTTTATTTGTGTACATACTTGCTTATCTAACAGCTACTTTGTTATGAAAGGTCAAATATTTAAAATTAATTGTTTGAAATAATTGAAGATTATACTAGTTTACAATGAATTATTAACATAAGTACCAGAACCATTATATAGTTATTGAGATATATGACACATATAAATTTAATAGTAGTATAAAGTAGAGTGTGACATATAATTAAAGTAGAAAAAAAATTGTTATAGGACAGAAAGAGTTGGCTATTGATTTGTATCGTAAAGGTATTACTGAACTGGAACTTGGTATTGCTGTTCAATGCTGGGGTGGCAGAGGAGAAGTTTGGGAGAGAGCTCAAAGATTGCATGAAAAAATGAAGACAAATTTAGCAATGGCAAAAGACAGATTACAATTTTTAGGTAATGTAGATAACATAAAAATATGCTTGGTGTACAAAATTATACATACATAAGTACCCCGGAATGTAATATTAATTATTTCTTCCATTTGAACTGCTTTATATTTTTTAAAGTTTATAAGATTGCTGTATAGATATATTTTTTTCAGTGTTTGCGTTTGTTCTGTAATATTATTTTAATTGCAAAATGCACAACTCACATGTATAATTAAAATACATTTAGAATATTTGTTTGCACATTATTTTATTTTTTCAGCACCATTCTGTTTAAATTAGTGTTTTTATTTATAGAAAGCATGGATAGGTTACATAATTCGGAAGCAATTCAGCCATTGGATATGCCTAGTATTTCGTACAGTACCAATATCCCCACAACTAAAGTTCATGTTCCTAAGACAGGTATAAACAAAAATTAGCAAACTTTAGGCTTACTCTAACTGCCATCTGTAAATTCTAATTATCAAATAATATTTGTTTTCAACAGTTTTTATTTATGAGATTGTTGCTTCCATTCTGCATTATGAGTGATTTGGTATTTGTAGCATTGAATAAAAAGACAAGTATCTTTGAAAATATAAATAATACAACATTCTGTTGGTTATTTTTCAGCTTCAGGGAAAAAACTGACAGTAGCAAGTAAACGTCCAGCAAATTCTCCGTTATCCAAAAGTTTAACTCTACCACGTTCAATGGGTTCTCGCAATACTCCAGTACAACCTGTCCGTCCCTTCAATAAAATTTCTTCTACTCCTCCAGCTGTCAAAAAACAACTGTCTGTTCCTGGAAACACTGGATCTCCAGCAAGGAAAGTTAATAATATAAATAATAACGGAGGTTAGTTTTTTGAAAAATGTATTTACTTTTTTTTACAACAAATAAAATCTGTTTTCAGGTAATACTAGCAAGCAAGGGCAAAGAGTTAGATCTTCCTCTCTTCGGGGAGTTGATCCAAAGTTAGCTCAGGCTATTTTAGATGAAATTGTAGAAGGTGGACCATCTGTTCAATGGGAAGACATTGTTGGTCAAGACACTGCCAAACAAGCTCTCCAAGAGATGGTAATTTTACCTTCTTTGCGACCCGAATTATTTACTGGATTAAGAACCCCTGCAAGAGGTTTGTTATTGTTTGGTCCACCAGGAAATGGGAAAACGTTATTGGCCAGAGCTGTTGCCACTGAGTGCCAGGTAAATTACTTATATATAATTTTTAATTTAATGCCCAATTGTAATAGTAGAAATATGTTAAGGAAGACATTATTTGTGGAGGAAAAAATTTTATATTATGGTTTATTTTGAAAGAGAAAATGGACTGTTATTTTTGAAGTTCCAATTAAATGTAGAACACAGTAAATCATGTGCTATATATTGGAACATATCCAGATTCTCGAAATAGAAAATTATAAAAGTCTAATGGAATGAAAAACGAATGGATATTTAGAAAATGTGACAACTGAATATCAATAATTGTAAATTCTTATTATAAGTTATTATGTTATGTTTTAATTTTAGGCAACCTTTTTTTCAATAAGTGCGGCAAGCTTAACCTCAAAATATGTAGGCGATGGTGAAAAAATGGTCAGAGCACTATTTGCAATGGCAAGGGAACTACAACCTTCAATAATTTTCATAGACGAGGTCGATTCTTTATTATCGGAACGCTCAAATAACGAACATGAAGCTAGCCGCAGATTAAAGACAGAGTTTCTCGTGGAATTTGATGGATTGCCAAGTAATCCAGAGAATGAAAAGGTAAAGTGTCAAATATAATCTTACCTAAAACTTTCTTCAATCTTAAAATATATACATTTTACTCTACATTTTTTTTATATTGAATAAAATTATTATAATTTACTAGTTTAGTTATATAAGGTGTTATTTCTAAAGGTTTTGGTTATGGCAGCTACTAACAGGCCACAGGAATTAGACGAAGCTGCTCTGAGAAGGTTTCCAAAAAGAGTGTATGTCAGCTTACCTAATTTAGATACGAGAGCAAAATTACTCAAAAAATTATTAGCAAAGCAAGGTTGCACGTTAACACAACAAGAATTAAAAAGACTGGCAACATTAACCGATGGATATTCTGGTAGTGACCTGACTGCTCTTGCCAAAGACGCCGCATTGGGTCCCATCAGAGGTAAATCTAGAGATTTTTTCAATTTATTTCAGTAGAAATGTTAATTATCCAAACTATAATATTCTAAATGATTTTGATAATTATTTCAATTTTTAAAATATCGTCAGGATGACAGAAGATGTTTTATTTTTTGTCTAGACCAAATACTGATCTGATCTAAGCAATATAATACATATTATGTTACATAATTATTGTCAATTAGTTCGAAAAGTCTGAAGACTACCCTTTCGGAACACCCTCTTAATCTAGTACTTTTAGTGGTGTAAGTGAGGTTTCTTAAAATGTTCCTCCTAGTTTAAAAACAAGGTATAGTATATATAATTTTTTTTGTTTATTACAATTTCTAGAGCTACAGCCAGAACAAGTAAAGCAGTTGGATCCGAGTGCTTTGAGAAGTATAACGTTAAACGACTTTTTGGATTCACTGAAACGTATTAGACGTAGCGTATCACCGCAAAGCCTTGTAGCTTATGAAAAATGGTCACTACAATACGGTGATGTTTCAATATAAACAAGAACACATTCCTTATATATACTCTCTACCAAACTTTAACTATTCTGGAAAACGATAATGATATTATGTTTTATATTTGTGCTATTTCGTGGTTAAGTTTATATTTGAATTATTTATATAACAGAGGGCAGTTATCCTGGCAGTATCCTAAATGACAAATGATGACTGTTCCGAAGACATCTCCAGGATATTCCTTGGTAATTGTTGTTGAGGTTGGTAAACAGTGTACCAAAAAGTTATGTATAAATTTAGTAAAACAGTTTGATTTTTTATGTCAATTAACTATGAATTTAGAAAATAATTAAATATACATGGTGAACCGTGTATGAGTAGTAAAATTAACATGAAAAAAAATGTTTTATGAAAAATGAATTTATATTTGACTCACTGTATAGAAAACTACAAATCTATTTGCAACTAAAATTGTATTATGTTAATATACTTTATTGTTTTCCAGAATATTCGTTAATACTTTTCATATTTTAGTTGATTAAATTATTATTTATCTGTGATAAGAACTCTCCGTATGCTTTTGTTTTTGATATCGTTAATAATATCATTTGTATGTAGATTTTTCCGATTTAGATTTAGAGAATTTTAATGCTATTTGTTGAGTTTTATATTTCACGTTTAGTTTTAAATTTTTGTATATCTTAACAAATATACTTTTTGAATAGTCGTTGTAGCTTGAATTACACAATTTGTGTTAAATTAAAAATATAGAGCATTTGACTTCAAAGACTTATTGTTTCAGATGGTTTTTGGACCAAATGTCTACTTTATCTGTGTACTTCTTAAATTTTGCAAAATGTCGCGCTTATTCGAAGATGTTTGTATTTTCATTGTATAATAAATCTTTTTAAACACATGTTTTATTTTATTAACCTTACCTTTTGCAATAATATTTGAGAAATAGACGTTTTCATAGCCATACTTTGTGGCGTAGCCAGAGATAAGGGTCGACATCCTACAAGGGCGCATTGTTTATTATTATTGAATTCAGGGCACGTTCGTATGGCTCAGCTAAATAAAATGTCAACGATCACGCGAATTAGGTTCGTTATTCCACTGGTGGACTTTACTTAAGTTCATTTTCCACGCTGCGTCAAATCGCAGTTGACGCAGCGACTTGTTGCTGGAACAAATCGCTGCGAGAAAAAGTATAATAAGCATATCGATAGTTTGTTGCTGCGACTCATCCAGGCATAGGGGAAACGGAACGTGTTGCCAACTTGATTGACAGTGACAGCAATGTCAGAGCGGAGCAAATAATAGAAATTTTGGGTTGGTGCGACAAAATCCACTAGAAAAGTAACAAAAAGTGATGGTTAATAACTAGTTATTAACTATCAACTTTTAACCAACAAAAATTATTTATTAAGTAGATATTTGTGCTCTGCCCATTATTACAAAAAATTTGACATAATTTAAGCTTATTTGAGATGAAAATAAAAGCTCCAGAATTCAGAAGTCACCGACAGTCGCGGACATAAGGAGTCTGCGCAATGCTGTTTAATAGACCTACTGCGCAAACTCCGCTAATGTCAGTGGGCTTGAAAGTGCGGAAAATGCTTTTTTAAGTGGTCGTCTAAATTGTTAGCCGTGGTTAATTTCAAACAATTTTTAACTTAGCGTTAGATAACGCTAAAAACTGGTTAATAACATAGAGCAAGTTCTAATTCATGCGACCGACGCGCCCAACGAAAAAGAACGCCAAGCTGCATGCAGCGTCAACTCAAACCGTGGAAAATGGACTTTAAGCTGTGGTTTGCGCTTGCAGTTTTTTATCATTATGACAATGCGAATGCCTAACAAAATATATTATAGTTTTTATTTGATAAAAGGAAATATTAACTCTTAGAGTGGAGTGAAATTTTTTAATTACCTAATATTTAGTTTTTCGACTGTTCGAAAAGTTTTGAAGTCGGCTCTGTACCTGTTTATCATGCCAGTAATAATATATTCCTGCACACACCGAATTCCTGCAACAGCCCTGGGTAGCTTTTTCAAAGTGACCTCTCTGAACTTTATCCGATGGTTCAACAAACAAAGTTAATTTTATGGGAAATTAATCTGTGATTAAAGTTGTTAGTTAAGTAATTATGGTTACCCGATAACAGAAGGGACTTGGGGTTTAGTTTGCAAAATGTCAAGAATTTAATTGAATTAAGACCATACGTAAAATAATTGGAGTCCTTTAATCTTATTAGGTTACATTACATACATGAAGGGTGAAGATTTTGCTACCAAAATCTTTGCAAATAAATTATTAATTTCAAAATAAACAAAGATTATATTGATTTAATTTATTAATCTACTGTGGTGCCTAGATAAAACATTTACGAATTTCTTCTACCCCACCGGGTTAATTTATCTAGTGACCGGTAGATGGCTAGACATTAGAACACCCGGCTGTATCCATGGTAACGACAGCTTCCAAAGCAGCACACGTCGAACTTATAAGTTGCCGGCGATTTGGATGTTCCCGTGTTCCGCAGTCAAGCAAAAACTTTGGCGAGTTGGGAAATACGCACAAGTCCGCGTACAGTGACTCGATCTCGCGCTTCGTAACTCGAAAATATTGAACATAAACTGTCCATTGTGTTTTTTTTATTATAGGCGAAATGTCACTAAAAGTAAGCTGAATGTTTGCCTAATTTAATGCGTGGGGTAACATTTTATATGTTCGAAAATATATTTTTATCTTTTTGTATACAATTTCCTTGTTTTTATTGTGGAGTTGTGTGTGTATGAAATTTTACTGTTTTGAAAATTTATAGCATATTTATTTTTGCCAAAGCATGAAATTTTCAAACAGATGCGAAAGAATATTTTTAGGAACGCCAAAAAAACGCCATAAAACTAGTATTTGAAATGCATCAGCTGGCTGGTTTTATGATTTAACCAAACAAAATCGGTACATTTAATACAAAAATATTTACATAATTTGTCTTAATTTAAGTTCGGATTTTTTCATACTTCACGCTCACGTTGCGGCGTAGACTTCACTTTTAATATATAAGTTTTCCTAAATATACATAAAACCACGCATTTAATAATATTGTTAACTTAAACATGTTAGCGATAAATTAGTCGCTTTGCTTAATAAATCACGCAAAAAATTTTAAAGAGTGAAATACAACCTGTTGTTTTGAAATTTGACAGATGTTATCAAGTTGTTTATTAGACACACCCCTCTCTAACGATCTCTAAATATATAATATTTTATTATATTTGAACAGTGAATAATAGGTATTTAATTTTTTCTCGTTGTTTTCGCCGTTTTCGGCATCTTATTTATCTCACACAGAAATTTTCACATTATCTTAATAAATTAAATGGTATTAAGAATTTTCACTTGAAATGGCATTAAATATTGGGTCAGTGGCGTAACTAAACCATCTAAACTTGCCGTTACAATTTATAGCATTAGGCAGTTAAAAAAATTCTACAATTTTTCAAGATATTTTAGCAGTGAGTGTTCAATTCAAATATAGTATTAATTGTGCTAAAAAAGATAGATTCATATAGTGAATTATTATGAATTTACACCCCCAAGAGTCTAGACAAGTACCTAGCTATGCTTAAGTACAAAATTTATTACTCGAAAAATCACAAAACAAATTTAATATAACAGCACGTGCTGCAAACTTCAACTGAATGAGTTATGACCTACATAACCGCTCGTTAAATAATATATTATTACCCGTTTTTTAAATTATATGCTAGCTAGATGCTTAACTAAACTTAACACTATCTAAACGTTCATATCAATCCCTGTAATAAACCGAATTCCAAAGTAAATATTTTATTCATAAATATACTGATATGAAGAACATTTTATATATTTACCTATACACTATATACAGTTATGGAAATTGGATATAATTTAATTTGCACTTTATTATGTAGGGGTATAATGAAAAAAGTTATTAAGTTAGTTAGGTATTCGTATTTATTAGATTGAACTTTTTTTTCATACCAACTATGTACCTAACTGTTATCTTTGACGAGTAAAGTTTATTATGAAGCGGCTATTTAAAGATACAAAATATCCATACATAGATAAATTAAACTATTTTTAAGTCGACTAAAAAAAGCTTTTCATTATATTCAACTTTATTAATACTTATGGCAAATGCAGAAAAGAAGGATTCAAACAATTTTACCAATAATAAAAAAATCATTTAATACTTAGCAAATAAGACATATTTTATCGTATACCTATATTGTTATAATAATAATTATTGATACAAAGTGGAATTATGTTATTCTTAAACTCAAGAATATCAATTTTTAAATTAGTTAGGTAGGATTTGACATTAAATTATTTTTACTCTAACATTTTAATACATCCACTTCAGCTGATTACGGTACTGCTTTCCAGCTCAGTTTGACAGCACTGCAATTTTTATTTGGTGGGTGGCTTGCCTGCTCAAATTTTTTGTTGTCATAACCTTCTGTTTTTTTCGCCATTTTGCGTTGAATAGCTTTAATTATTGATACAGGTTAGTTCAGTGTACCGAGCAAGTAAAGACAATTTAGTAAATTAGTAAATTATCGTGAATTTTTATTTGAAATGTGTGCTATTTTCATGTTGTTATTGTAAAACATTGAAGCTGTCGATATGTTTAATGTAGGTACTGAAATTTTTCCGAAACCAGTGCGTGTGAAATAATTAATAAGTTCAGTTCTATAGGATGAATACTTTATAACCTCGATGGATAAGGTAATTATTATCGAGATCGTTTTAACGTTATAAAATTATTAGAACTTGTCTATGTGCGAAAGTGGCAATTTTCCCCAGTGACGCTAACCCTACATTATGCTAGGTATGCAGGTACATAGATAGCTTTGGAATATATGCATTGTATAATACACAATAGACGTTAATTAGTTGATTTTGTCGAAATAACCGGTGGAACGTTGAGGAAATTTATTAACAAGCATGATCAAACAGGCTGGCTTAACCTATTTTAAAATATTTACCACAATTCAGTGCTGTCTCTTTTAAAAATCTAAAAAGTAGTTGAAGCTTCGGTATTTAATAGAGTTAATGGATTAAATTATTTTTATACTTTACCTTGTCAATAAAACGGGATTAGAATTTATTAGAATTATATAAATAACAACTGGAGAGTACCTATTGTTTATCTTGGGTTATGTTCAATCAATGCTGTTTGCTGAGCACTATAATTTCTTCGCTTCTGAACGTTAGTAATCGGTGTAACTCGTGCTTTCTTTAAAGTACTTACTGATATTTTGTTCATTATAGGGGATGTACCTAATTTCCACAAATTTATTGGAATTTCGGATTAATATTTATTATATTAATTGAACTGCTAGGTATCAAGATTCATTCAGACCAAATAAAATACTTCATCGACCACGCAAATCTTCCATTTTGTGAACCTTCTCTAGGAACTTCGTGTATATTCTTTGGAGACTAATTTTGGTCTCTATTTAATAATGCAGATGCTATTTATGGGTCCAAAATGTCACGTTAGCGTATATACTTGGTATAAAATTCTTATAGGTGCATGGTTTTCGGTATACACCCCACGGGTAATGATTACAGAATAAAAATATAAGATGTTTCACTCGTTCGAATTTATCGCGTAAAGCACAGATGCCGCTGGTGACTGTCTGGTGACTTGGATGGTACAGTACGTCGCTACGTCCTTACTTGCATTTAATTTGGCATATTATACGGGACGTCGCCCGTCGAGCGCTGTTATTTTAGAACGGTGTTTATTGGTTGTTCGTGTTTTATATTTATGTTGTATAGATTTTTTAAATTTATTAATTAATTGTTGAAATGAGCCAAAAGTCATATTAATATTTTTCTCTTTAATAGCAAAGCTTAAACACTAAATATTTGTAATATTTGCTAATACAAAATTACGGATTTATTTTTATTATAAGGATAATAAATAAACAAGTACATTAAGCAAGAAAACACAAAAATTCAATTCTATAGCCAACCAAAGGAGAATTGGTCAGTTCCTTTTGAACGAATTTACTAAATTTTCTTTTCATCATCCATGTAATAAATTTCCTATCAAATATTATGCAAGTCTCTATACCAGAGTCCGTATATATATTTTACTCTCAAATGTATATTGAAAGATTTGAAAGACAATAGATTAAATTTAACACATAAACCAAACTTTAAACTTAGTATTTTACAACATTTATAAATTTTTTTAATAAAGGTATCCTGCAGCTGCTTCTCTTTTTACTGTTTTAATCTTGTCAATCCAAAAAATACGCGTTAATTAAAGATCAAAATTTAAGATTTAGTGGCCCTATATCATTCTGGTGGCTAATGAGTATATTTAATCGAATTTGTGATAAATTTCTGCTAAATTATCAATAAGTATCACAAAATTACTAAGATGCTGGATAAAAACTGTGAATCATTTTAAAAATTCAAGTTTATTTTTTACTTACCTTTTCAAATTCATATCCCGAACATTTTTCGATATAATTAACATTTAAAAATAAAACTTTGTGATAAAGAATACTATTAATTTAAATATATATTTCTCTAATTACCCCTGTATAGCTTAAAATAAAATAAGCTTTTCGAACTTCTCTGGTATCTACCGGTCTCGTTATTGACAACAAAAGCGAGTCGTAAACATAATTTATGAGAGTGGCGTCCGTTTGGGACAGCAACTTGAATCAGACCGCCCTGGAGTGAAACATCTTATATTTTTATTCTGTAATCTTTGTATATACCCAGCAAACCATTCAACAAGTGGTAGTTCAAATTAAATGTTTCCTTCTTCTGGAACAATTTAAAATTTTACAAACAAATAATTTATAACCAAAGCTCAAGCCAAACTTTTTACAAATTTTGGCGAAGGCGAACGGACAAATTATGGCGGATGCGTCAGTGTTGAATATGCACAAATTATTTCAAGCGGCTGTAAACACGTTACTAGATATTGCTTGTGACCTCAGACAGTATGATTTGGGATTTAAAATATCCATTATCGGCTGATTTACTTGTGTGTCTAGATGTTTACTTTTAATTGATGGATAATTGTGACTTGTATGATGAAATTTTTGAAGTTGCTACAAATATATTTTCAAGTTGCGTTACATATTCAAGAAAATTTACGCAAGTTTCAATATTTAATGGAACTAATGTACATCGTACAACAAGTTATTGAAAGTCGGGATAAACCACGACTGCTTTGGAAGGAACATAAATATATGGGAAGAGCTGCCACCCTTCACGCTACGTAACTGAAAAGAGTTATTTAATGTGAAAGTTTGAAATTTCTTAAATTCTTTAGTATATCTTGTACAGCTTTCAAAGGGGATGAGAACTTTTTACTTATTTTATAAAATATTTATGAAACTCGAACTTGGCTCGATATCTTTTTATAACAGTCCCTCTTATCCGTTTAGAAGAAAATACAGTAGCATGTGTCGAATGGTATTTTTAATATAGTGACTATATATAGGGTGTAATCTCTTTTAAGGAAGATTTTACGTAGAATCGACCTCTAGATGTTGCAGTTTTCTCTGGATAATGACTAATAAATAAAATGAGAAAATCTCCCTCTCGCAACTTCTGCAGATTTGGAGCCTGGTTCGTAATCTTTTACACTCCATTTGGTGGATTAATTATTTCAGTTTCTGGGCTTCGTAACCGAGATCATTTCTCAAGGATTACATTGGTTCATGAAATCCTTCAATTTAAAATGTAGCCGTTGAATTGTTGCTAACCCAAAAAATATTTCCACTTCTTTCTCAAGATTGAAAGCCAAAATCCTCATATTTTATCTTCCTCTCTCTTTTTCTCTTTTATCGAAACAAAATGGGTAATTTTTGTTTCCAAAATTTTGGTATTTGTAAAACTTCCTGACTATTTTGAGGAGAAAAAATGATTTTATACAAGAATAGCCTGTGCCAGTCGATTTCTATTCCCAAAAAACCCTGTAGACGAATTTTGAGCATTTTTTATGTCAAAAACCTTTTTTTTGTCGAAAATTCCACACTTGTGATTTTTAACCAATCAGAACGTGTATTTCTGTCAGATCACCATAGCAACGGATGAATTTTATCGGAAATTTTTTCCTGGTGGGTACCCAACAGCGAATTATACTGGAAATTTTTTTGACGTTTATAATGAATATTTTTTTTGTTTACATAATAATTTTGATTAATTTCAACAAAAAGCTTAAATGTTTTCTAAATTCATGGACCATTATGATTGATGTTTATATTAAAAACGCAATTATTGTATACTATGGCAGGTTGATTCGAAGCTGCTTACTCTTGATTTAGAGATTCTTGGACTGTTTTTGCAGAAGTTGAAGCAGACCTCATTGCGTCAATTATATCCTGATGATGGCCCGAGTCAATTTGCTGATATGGTTTTATGGAGTGACTGCTACCATGCCCTGTTATTTTAATTAATTGCTGTTCACCAATTCCCGTTTTGGCTAGAGTTGAAACAGCAGTGGCCCTCGCAGAATGATTTGTTATCTTGATCTTGTTGACATCGATTCCAATCACTGATGCCGCCGATTTGAACCAGGAAGATATCGTATTTTGTCCAACCGGGCTGTTCTTGTACCAACCTTTGGAATTGGGGTGGTGCCAGTTTGGATTTGGAGTTAAAAATAAACGATTCGTTTTGATGAGTTGGTCTCGCTTGCTTATTAGTTTTTTGAACAGTCTTACTGGGCATAATTCACATTCGTATTCGCTACAAGCCACTTACTGTCGGCCATTCTTTTTGAACCGCCTTGAGTGGTCTTGGAGAAAACCGGGTTATACTCAATGCGTCCTGTTGGTTTCTCTTGATTGTCAATTTCCTCCACAAAATATTCTATTATTGCTGCCGCTCCTTCATTTCCTCTCCAGGCCAATTCATGAGCAGCAATGTGAAAGAACTTTCTTTGCAATCCTTCCGGAGTGTTTTCGTCCCAAAGCTCAATAATCTTTATCAATTCGTCAGCTGATAGTGCGGATGAACTTGCCTTCTCTTGGTTGGATCTATTTGTAGCTTCCGACGCTTAGCATTTTTTGCAGCTCTTGCGTTGACAAATTCTATGTCAGAGAATGGATTAAATTTGCGATTATACCTTTTGAAAAAATATTCTTGCAACTGCTTAGCTGTAGAATTCCATAGAACTTTGATAACACTCTCCTTGTAGTCTTCGGAGTTCTTTTTTCGCATGCTGAAGACATAGTCATAGCGTCAGTTCTTCCACAGGTATATCCGCTCTGTCGAAATCATACGCTTTTTCTGTGCAAAAGTTTATAAACTGCCTCCATACACTTGCCTTCGATTTCCTAGTATTCGCTGGTGTCAACTGCTTAATATTCTGGCGAATATTTTATTTACTTTCTTGACCGAAGCGAGACATTTTTCTACGTCGTGCTGTTTTGACAAATTTTTGACAAAAATAATTTCTAGTTTAGTTTCACTGAGTTGCCATAGTAACTGAATAATCAAGTTGACAAGTGGTTGACAAAACCTGTTTTGCAAGAACTTGATAAAGACGAAAATTGATGTTGTCGGAAACACATTTGGTGTGGAATTTTCTTACCGAATACCACACGAGGTCAAATTAAATCCGGAAATTTTTTCGAGCTCATGAATATTTTGAAAGTTATCCCGAGTCGAAGACCTCTAGTGGTATTACTAGTGAAAATTTTGAAGCAAGGGGTAGGTATGGAAATATTATGTAAACTGGTTCATGCTAACTTCCTTATCGCTTGTAAATAACGACTCAAGATCCACTGGTATATGTAAAATTTTCCCCTGAATCGAGTGATGAAGACTAGAACGTTCTATCTAACATATTAAGCGAGTTGAGTAACTTTAGTTTTAAAAATGGGATTTTCGAAAATTTCATGACTACATTTTGAGGAGAAAAGATGATTTTATACAAAAACAGACTGTGGCAGTCGATTTCTCACCCCAAAAAACCCCTCTAGACGAATTTTTCAACTGAAATAATCCCAAAACAGTGTCAAAATGCGTTGTTCACAATATAGGGAGGAAAAAAATAACTGTTTTTTCTTACATGGCATCAGATAAAGTTTGGTGAACATTTGTTATCAAAATCTAGTCATTTTAACGATGGTTTTATATCTTTATTTATACATTTCATACAACAGAAAATGTGGATGGACCGTAAACCTATAAAAGTGGATAATAATAGTGAACAATGAGAAAGCGTTATAAAAATGACCACACTGTAAAATATACAACTCGTAATGATGGCACTTCATGCATTTATATAGCCCATTTCCAGGTTATTTGTCGCCCGGAATTAAATGAGAAATTCTATAAAAGTTGATGGAAGTAACGGCACATCTAAGCATAGTTGTTTGTAAACAACTTTCAGACTTTTATTAAATTCGCGAAGAAATGTGATTGCCAGACTTGATGACTTCGGAAATTTTTGCTGATATGTAAACCAAATATGACTTAGAATTTTTGTTGTTTAGTTTATTGAAATAAAGGAGATTTGAATTG
>CAJUYG010000058.1:265607-304617 GCA_910591675.1 Galerucella calmariensis | reverse complement strand
AGCAATGCAAAATAATATTTCTTTAACCAAATGCATTCGTGCAGGAGCAAAAATGTTTGTTGCCACCAGCACACTTCTTCTTGCTAAAATATTACTTAGCAACGTATTTTTTCGGAAAAATTAGATGCCCTTATGCTATTACAATAATATTTTATTGGATTCAGTTCAAAGTGATAAAGCGGAAGTCTTAAGATGTGTACATCGACGTGGTATTGAGAACTCTTTGGTTTCTAGAATTATAAGATGTAGTGTACATTACATTACATCTTCAAATGTGTCAGTAGTTTATATCTGGACACACTGTATGTGTTTTCTAGTTGTAATACTTTTAGAAATATATAACTATTTATAAAATTATAAAGATTAGTACGTTCATCTCGACAAGTTAAGTGTTACAAAAATAGCAAACATTTCAAAAGAAATAATTGAAATCTACCAATCGACGCATTAGAAAAATTTATATTTTTCATCTTTAAATATTAAAAAAATCATCCAAAGCAACAGTATTATATTCAAATAAACAAAACATTCAATAAATCCAGAGTGTTATTAATGTCGTTCGACATAATATGTATGTTTACATTTTATGTCTTGTCGACGTTCAGCTTTATGACGGTGTGCCAATTGATTATCCTGGAAATTAGATTGAATATAATAAAAAGATTCTAGATACGAATATAATTTGAGGATTTTTTCCATAAATACCACATAGAGATTAAAAAAAGATGGAACACATCTCGAGCAGTATCATTAGGTTTTTTTTAAAGGAGCCCGTCCCCCGACCCTTCGCCGGCACCACCGGCGTTCTGACTACAGCCTATTCAGCCAATCCATTCCCTAAATTAGCTCATACAGATTCTTTGCTGGTTGGTTGTAGAAGTCTTCTGGGGTCATTTGGGGACTACCATACAGTTTCTGCCTCCTGTGATCCAGCGTCTCACAGTTGCATAATATATGCAGAGCTGTTACCTTAGAGCTCTGAAGTGCTTTCAGGTCAGCTTGACTGTCACTGTAGATCCTGATCTGCCTGTTGTTGTAGGCTCTCATGTTATTTGCCCTTGCACATGCAAATATTACATAGAGCTCTTCTTGAAATAACGAGGCGTATTTTCCAAGCGAGACGATTCCTTCATATTTGCTCGACTTGCTGTATATGCTCGCTCCGGTGCCGATCTCATTCTTTGATCCGTCTGTGTACCAGATCAGTTCATTCGCTCTACTAAGTGGTGGTGCGTTCTCTTCCTCAAGCTCCTTTAGATCTTTGATGACAATCTCGAAGTTCTTGCGAAAGATATATCTGGTGGTCATGTGGTCTATTGGCATTTTAAAGATGTCGTCATCCACATGCCTTATTTCTGTGTGTCCTTTCCCATGGGCCACGTCATGGTCTGATGCTTTTTCCAGTCGGGTTAGAGCTGCACTTGCTTCGCACATTATGACACAATGTAGCGTAGGAAGGTCTAGCATTCCAGCGCTGCTGTAGGAGTAGTCCTCATAGCCCCTGTAATGTCTTTGAACCTTGCTTAGTTTTAGCATTGCAGAGGTTTGTCTGATCTTTGCCCACCAGACCAGAGATCATTAGGTTACTTTACTGTTGAAAACAAAACAATTGTTCAATCACCGCCACCTAGCGACCGTTACAATAACTGGAATGAAACGGAGATATAATATTTTATTAGGCATTGAAGTCAGCTAGCCCCTACCAGATATTTTACAAGATAGAGGAAAAAGTATTGGAAATTAAGATGAAAATGAGATTTTATCAACATTTCGGTAATTTTTTTTTCAAATTATGCGTATTGGCGACTACGTTGAGTGTTTTTACCTTTATTTAAAAAAAAAACGACTTAACATCCAAACGGATCGTAAACAAAGATTAAAACCGTCTAAAACATGTTATATCCAAAGAGAATATAAAGAAAGATGCTTGAAAATGCCAAAACATATTATCATTAATTGTAACCTCTTAAGCTATTAAACGTAAAATATAATCCACTGCTAAAATTACTCGAGAAAAATAGCACTGGAACGTTCTGTACCTACTAAATCGAATTAAAAAAAAAGTGTAGGTCGAAAATAGATCAGTTCGTTATAAATAGACTAAAGAAAATGTTTGACAATTATAAAATGCCGACCTGTGAGTAGAAAATATTTGGAAATTAAATGGAATGAGAATATTTATCTCTGTTTGAAAATTTCGAACGTTAAAATGATTAAAATACAACGAAGATTGGTATATATTTTGTTAATAAGGAAGAGGTCTAAAATTTTAAAAATCAATTTTTTGTAAATCTTGTTTTCTCTACAAATTATAACTCAAACGGTTAGTCTAAAGATGAAGCATAATAATTTATGCCCGTACTTATAAACAAGACGATACAAGGGTCGAAAAAATTGAAAAATAAGAATTTTCAAAAAAAAAATCAAAACATTCTTTTTATTACTGTGATGCCATATATCGATGTCTCTCATTCAAATTTTGCACAAAGGTTGATAATATAATAGGCTTTCGTATTCCATATTCAAAATTCGCCGACAAACGATACAAGGGTCGAAAAAATTGAAAAATAAGAATTTTCAAAAAAAAATCACAACATTCTTTTTATTACTGACTTAAGCGGTGAAGTGTATCTGGGGATGTTACAAAATGCAATCGAGCCGTTAATTCTTGAAATTCTGGAAGATAATCCAGATGAATTCGGCCATCTGGAAATAACATTTCAACAAGATGGTGCTCCTGTACATTATTATGGTGCAGTAAGACGTTACCTGGATGAAGAATATCGAGGTAGATGGATCGGCCGGCGAGGTCCTATAGAATGGCCACCTCGGTCACCAGATCTGACACCATTAGATTTTTTTCTATGGGGGTACTTGAAATCCAAGGTTTATACTACGGCACCAGATAGCATTGGCGTTTTGAAAGAAAGAATTATTGAAGCATGCTATGCAATTTCAGCTGACACATTCGAACGAGTATACGACAAGAGTTTACTAATAGGATGTATTACTGTCAGGAAGTAGACGAGGCACATTTCGAACAATTGCTATAAGAATCCATTGTTGATATTTGATGAATTAAATTTCAAACAAATAATTTGAATAATTTTGGTATTTATTTAATTTATCCGTCAAAATTAGTTTAAACCCAATCAAAATCAATATGGCTATGTAGCCAATGTCAATGCCTTCCAAACGAGATATCACTTGCCATAAACTCCTATTTAAAATTATTGGCTGGAGTGGCACTGTGACGTCATCTATTACTATTACGTCACCTGTTACCATTCGTAGAGAAGTTTACAACACTTTATTTTCACCCTCCAAATTTTATTAATGTAAGTGTAGCCGTTAAAAAGATACGAGGAGGGGAGGGGACTTTTGAATAGCACTGTATAACTTATTTCCTACTTAAAATGCAATAATTCCTACATTATAATATATTCATTTCATTACTAATTAATTATTGTTATAGAAATGGTAAGAAATATTTAACGACCGATACAGTATTATTATTTATTTCATTTGGATTTTCCTCACTATAAATCAATTAAAATAAAAAAAATGTATATTTTTAGCCAAGCCATTACATTACAAAGACTATTATTATCCATACATTAACACCGGTCATTGTAATCATCCTGTCCATCACGCATGAGCTCATATGGAATGGGAATGCTTCTACCTATGCATCGGTTGCTTCATTCAATTCTCCCACGTCTATTCAGAGGCGGATTTTTCGTAACTGCCATGAAATTAATAATAATTACAAATCAAGAGACATAAAATACGAAATTATAACTCCACTGGTTGAACGATATGATGTGTCTATGTTTGACAAGTCTTTATCTATGATTTTGACAGTTTCTAACGTTAACTGACTGATTCGTGCTTGATAAAGAACAGTATGAGAATTCTTGCAGTGTCTTCCATCTATGACTATGACTGAAAGAAAGTGCATTTTACATAATTTTTATTATTGGACTATTAATAATTAATATGTACAAATAATAGTATATTATAGATTGGTTGTCTCTGTTGTTATTAAGTAGGTACCTACAAGGTTACTAGACTGCAATTTTAATATTACTTTATTTTAGTTCGTTGAAAGATTTTATTTCCTTTCAAATTATAATTATGTTACCAACAGTTTATTTAAAGTACTTATACGAAAACTGGTTGTTTTTTTTCATGTGAAATCGATTACATACATTACCTATGCTTCAACCGGCATTCTATACAATGCCTAGGTATTCTATACATTTCCTAGGTAAAGTGTAAAATAGTTGAAGTATTGAATATCATTTCATACATTGCCTGAACGACTCCGGCATTCTATACATTTCCTAGGTATTGTATAGAATGCCTGCATTATACACATTGCCTATAACATATATACAATTTGTCCCACTACTAGCCAAATTTAAGACAAAAAATTAAAGATAATTTACAAACGCACCACGAGAAGCGTTTACTTTGTCGTCTGACTGACAAGTACACTGTCAGTTTTCGATATGTTATGAACGTACTCGTTATGTCATCAGTCATTTTTGGTTTAGCGCGAATTTTAAACTAATGGCATTTTTATTCAAATAATTTTATCTTGATAGGTAATTGCAAGCAGCAAATTTGTTAAAGACAATCTCTTAGGTATACAAAATTATGTTGCACAAGTTTTTGTTGAACTACTATCCCTGAATTCTTAAAATATTTGAATTTGTCCATTATTGACCTAGGTTAATAACAGAAAATTATTAACCATTTGGCTAGAAGAAGCAATAATTGTCAACTTCACAGCTAGTAGTAGAAAAATTATCTTTTTCATATAGGGTGGGGAATTTAGGGTTCCTAAATCCACCCCTGCGTCCACTGTACATCCCTTTTATCAGTAGAATATAATTTAAATAGCTTCATGTCACCGCAACCGTGCTATTTTCGATCCGGTTACGCCTGGTTCACGATTAAAATTACTTGACCCAAATTATTTGATAGTAATTAGCTTATTAAAAAAAAGATAACAAGGTATTATTTATTTAAATAGGGTGCGGCAAATATTTATCTCATATAGGAGCGACAGTGAGCACATACATTATATTCTATAAGTGAAAGAGAGAACAAAATACTTCCCCTCCATGAAACACCCACTACTTGAGACTCGATTGGACTCGATACACTCTCCGTAGAGGGGATTACGACATTCTATCTGTGTTGTTGTGTAGGTTTCTCTCTTTCACTCACGGAACATAATTATTTGCCGCATCTGTATGTCTCTCTTCAAGTACGGCAATAAAGATATAATTGAAAATTCCGTTTTGTTTTTTCGTTGATCAAAGCAAAATTTGTTACTATGATTCTGATATTTATTTAAAATGTCACTGTGTCAGAAAACGTCAGGTTAGTACTGTTTCTACTTGAATTTGTTCGGATCAATTTTTACTATTATTTCCATAATTTTTTTTGCGCGGGTCTAGCACATTCACTTTTCGAAATACAGGGTGTTGAAATTTTGAAAACTTGAATGTTTTAATTCGATAACTTTAAAATGGATGGATAAATTGATTTGACATTTGGCAGGTTGTTTTTAAATGTAAAAGGGCATATTTTGAAAGAAATTGTAGTTTGTGCAACTAGTGTGGATATGATGGCCATATCGCACGAGGAAGAAGTTTGAGCACGACGCCGTAGGCGGAGTGCTCAATCGTTAGGTTAGGTGCGATATGGTTAGGTTTGTGGTGAGTGGGTCTATACAATCCACACGAATCGAACAGCAAATTTTTTCTACGACCCACTTAAGAAAAAATCTAGAAAATAAAAATTTCAATAAACTGTAATACTTATAACTTCAAATTAAACATTTTACAATTCAATTTTATGCTTCCACTAATTTTGTGGTAAAACTTGCTCTATTTCGAGCACTCCGGCTTCGCCGTCGTGCTCCAAAAATCGCGCGTGTTTTAAAGACCAGTTATCCACGAATACTTTACGCTATTTTTTTTATTGGTGCACTTTGAAACTATAAATACTGGTCTATAACTACTACAACAACAAGAAATGGAAATCATAGATGGAAACGTCAACTAAATGTCAAATGGTTGAATTCGTGACGTATATGATGTACACCTTGCGTTGTCATGGAAATGAGAAAAACATAAACTAATTTGTATTTTGATGGAAGTTCAACCTTATTGAGTTCTGTGAATGTCAATGGTATTAATTTAAATACCATTTCCTAAGATTTGAAAAATGGAAATATTAATATTTCAAACAATACCATCGGCACTTTCCATTTTAATTTATAAATTTGACATTGTTAAATATCGTTCGAATAAAAGTTTTGACGTTACAAACTACTCCTGTCAGATCAGTAATAAAAAAATTGTCATTTAGACATGATTTTTTAGACTTCGTTTCTCGAGTTGTTGATGTTGCCACGGTAACTTTAAAACACGCGCGTGCTAAAAAGTTCGATTTAAACACGCTGAGGCGTGCTTTAAATAGGTAAAATGGTTCACCAATAAAAAAAAATATTAAATTGGTTAGGTACGTCTGGAACGTTTGAATTTTTTTTATACATGGATAAAGCAATTCCAAAAATTTACCTCAATAAAAATACCAAGCAGAATCTAAAGTAAATCACTACATAATGTTTACAGTCTATTATTACACGTATATTTACATCTTGGCCGTTCAACTTTTAGATTCATAACTATTTTTGAGATAGCGAGAATAGAAATAGTATAAAATATCTTGTAAGCAAACTTGTCATAATTAACGTTCACAACTCACATCATAACCTACTGAAATTATGTTAAAACTGTCATACAGGGTGATTCATTGGATAATGACACTTTTTATATACGTTTACGTCTAGGCAATATTCAAAACAAAATTCAACAAAGGCTGTGCTAAATCTAAGTAAGTTTTCCCAATAAAATAACTTTATTTCGTCTTGATTAAATTAATGTCCTGGATAACGTAGTCTTATACACCTAATTCTTTCATAACAGATAAATCAGATGAACCAATTACACTCTCGGCACATATATTACCCTAGATCTTAGCGAAATGCTGCGGAACACTGTAATATTCTGATCAAGATAAATATGTTAACAACCTTCAACGATTTAAGCGTATATATAAAACAAGAATATGCCATAAAGTACCAGGATTATACACCATTAATAATGATGTACATATTTTCGAGAAATGAGAAAGCGTTTTGGCTTTTCGTTGACATATGTAAGATTTACGTATCACATAATTTTGTAAATATTAGAAGATCGTGATTAATAATAAACGAAAACAGTCATGGCGTTCTTACCTAAAATATATACTGACAACACACGGTCCCAAGAAAAACCGCATGTAAACAAAGACCAGGCGTGATCTATTCTAAGCCGGCTGCGTATTGGAAGACTTGCATTGAAATGTTAACAGTAGGAGAACTGATTACACCCTGTTCAACCTTATCCTCTTACCTTTTTTTTGTTGATGGGTGGAAACCTGCTCTCAGGCCCCGGGTACTCGTTCTGCCTCTCTCCGGGAGTGTGGGACTCTCCCCAATCGGGTGCCAATGCCACTCGGTCGCCCCACGAGTGAAGTTTCCAAGCCGCATTGTCCCCGACCAGAGCCGAACGCACTAAAACCACCCCTTTCTTATTCCCGCTTTCCGTTTCTGGAACCACCCCTGGGGGAATACCATCAAAAACGGAAATATCTCCTCCTGTTTTTCTTTCACCGTGTCATTTCTTGATGCTCTATTTCTTCTTTTTCCTTTTTCCCCATCACATCTCTAACGTATCCTGATATTATTTGCCAATATTCCTTCATCTCCACCATTGTCTCGATAAAATTACCTTTTCCCAGCTTCCATCGTACTTTTTTCTCCGCCTCTTTCCTTGGTAAGTCCCATCCTATGCATGTAAAGAGGGTGTGCTCTGCATCATCCCTCTTCCCATATTAACCAACTCCACAGATCTTTAATCAGGCCCCTTCTCCACTCTCCCTTCACTGTTTCCTCTTCCCACCTGGTTATCCATTTTTCAATCATCTCCTTTATCTGTTTTCTTTGTTCCCTTCCTCTCCTATGTTCGTTCACCCTTGTCTTGTCTCTCGAAGTGCTACGTCCGATATCGTTCGGTAGCCCGACACCACGCTTAGCAACATTCCTCTTTGTACCCTGCTCAGCTCCCTCCTATATTTGTTTACCCCAACCATCTCCTTTCAAATTGGTGCTCCATTATGAAGGATTGATTCCAGCACCTCCCATAACAATCTTCTTTTGCACTCCGGTGGCCCTCCTACATTTGGCAGCAGCCTTCCAAGTGCTGAGACTCTCCCTCTAGCTTTTTTGATGGTCTCACCCAGTTCATTCCTGACCCTAGCCATATACCCAAGTACTTCAGTTCCCTCTTATCCTCTTACCTAAATCATTCAATATGCACGTGATTTCATTTTCGAGCGGTTTTTCTTGAGAACGAACCGATTTTAGTACTAAGTAAAAATGTATGACTGTAGTATGCGTTACTACTTATGTGGTAGAGGTTACTCTAATTTGGTGTTGCTATTTCTTTAATTTGAATACGCCCTCAAGATCGCTAACTTCGAAAAAACATTGCATGATAATATAGCTGGTAGTTGGCAATTATATTATTTTATGTACAAGTGAAAGACATTTCTTGACGTTGCTACATTAAAGAAGAGACGGTCTCTCTCAGATAATTTTGGTGCCTAGTTTACCTTAAGGATAATCCTCCTTCCTGTGGGATTCCTTAAAAATTGGCAATGCTGAACTTTGTAGTTTCGTGACCACACAAAGTTCGGGTTTCCTCCAGAGAATAAAGTATACTTATGCTTCGGAAATTCTGAAATACGTAGGTGGTTCTATTTCCATTTGATTGGTCCTTATAATATTGATTTTAACCGTTTGAGAAAAACTATCATTATAAATGTTGTATATTAATTAATGAACGTTATCACTATCAATAAAAACAAGAAAAACAAACATACTTTAAAGAAATTGTGTTATTTCTCGAAATTTATTTATCCAAAATTTTAATTGACGATAATTATTTTGAATCACTGACGCATTTTTACGTCAAATGGTATTTTAGCTCGCACTTTCGCGAGAATACTCTCAACACTTCATTAATCAACACCAAGAGTTTACCCATAAATACAGAGTGTTCCAAAAACAATTATTTTATTGGGAAAAATACAGAGTCTGGAAACGACCAATTATCAATCAAAACGTACTGCAGCAAACTTAGTTGAAGAGTTATTTTAGGTATGTTTTTTGTTGTTATTCTGAACTACGCCCTCTATAGTGTAGGCGGAGAATGAAACTAGAAAATAATTTCAAGTAATTTCTCGTATACGAGTTTCTCATATAGATTTTTTACAACAATTAGGATAAACCTATTTGGCGACATGGGGATTCCAGATTTGTTTTTTCAAATACATCACCCTGTTAATTCAGTCACTAAGATTGTATGCATTTATCCATATCTCAAAATAGGCTTATAGAAATTTACGAGATAATTGGCCGTTTCCAGATTGATGGTGCACTCTGTATGTCTATAAGTGGAATTCCCTAACTAACATAACCTAAGAAAACAATATATTGGTCAAAGAAGCGAAAGAAAACAAAGGTAGGACTATTAAACACACTTTTCTCGCTCAGAGTTCCGTATTATTTGTCCAGTACAAACAAAACTAGACCTCGGTAGGAAAAAATAAGTTTAAACATATATTGGTGACACACAAAGGTAAATAATTTTTTGAAATTGTCCTTTTATAAGCGTTTCATGGAGTTTTCCAAGAAATATAAATATTACTTCATGGACTTTGATTATTTCTTATATTATCTTTATATTAGTGCTATTCAAAAGACCCATCCCCCCTCGTATCTTTTGAACGGCTACACTTACAATAATAAAATTTAGAGTGTGAAAATAAAGTGTTGTAAACTTCTCTACGAATAGTAACAGGTGACGTAATAGTAATAGATGACGTCACAGTGCCACTCTGGCCAATAATTTTAAATAGGACCTTATGGCAAGTGATATCTCGTTTGAAAGGCTACATAGCGATATTAATTTTGTTTGGGTTTAAACTAATTTTGAAGGATAAATTAAATAAATACCAAAATTATTGAAATTATTTTTTAAAATTTTATTAATCAAATATCAACAATGGATTCTTATAGCAAGTATTCGAAATGTGCTCCGTCTACTTCCTGACAGTAATACATCCTATTAGCATTGTCTAATATAAAGAAAAAACTCTTGTCGTCCTCGTTCGAATGTGTCAGCTGAAATTGCATTGCATTTTTCAATAATTCTTTCTTTCAAAACGCCAATGCTATCTGGTGCCGTAGTATAAACCTTGAATTTCAAGTACCCCCATAGAAAAAAATCTAATGGTGTCAGATCTGGTGACCGAGATGGCCATTCTATAAGACCTCGCCGGCCGATCCATCTACGTCGATATTCTTAATCCAGGTAACGTCTTACTGCACCATAATAATGTACAGGAGCACCATCTTGTTGAAATGTTATTTCCAGATGGCCGAATTCATCTGGATTATCTTCCAGAATTTCAAGAATTAACGGCTCAATTGCATTTTGTAACATCTCCAGATACACTTCACCGCTTAAATTTGAATTTAGGAAGACAGGACCAACTATGTGGTTTCCCAAAATACCTGCCCAAGCATTGACTTTTTCTGGAAATTGGGTATGTTGTTCACGAAAGGTGTGAGGATTTGTGTCACTCCAATACCTTACATTTTGTGTATTCACATTTCCATTGAGGCAAAAAGTACTTTCGTCACTAAAACAAGCTGTTATTGTGTAATGTGGGTTTTGACTAATTTTATTTGTCATACATTCACAGAATTCGAGTCTTCTCTTCTTTTCAGCAACTATATAAATTTTTTTATCATCACTAAATGTTGGTCGACCAGATCGTTTGGCATCTTGAACACTACCTGTTGCTTCAAACTTGTGAAGAAGCTTCCTCAAATAAGTTCTCGAGATAGGGCGATCTGGGTATCTCTCATTAAATAAACGTTCCGCCTCATAGAGATTCTTTCTAGATTCACCAATTATTAAGATAGCTGCTACTTTGTCGGCTTGAGTACGTACCATTTTGCCTATGTAAACTCTTAAACGTCTCGTTAAACAATAATAAAATTAAATATTTAAGCTATTTAGAAAAACTTTGCAAAGAAACAAATACTATTAAATTGAAAACGTCAATTTTTTTGACAACTAACTAGAGGCGGACTGAAAAATCTTCAATATTTAAATGTGAAATGATAATTTTGGTATTTATTTAATTCATCTGTCAAAATTAGCTTAAGTCCAAACAAAATTAATATGGCTATGTACCCAATGTCAATGCTTTTCAAACGAGATATCACTTGCCATAAGGTCCTATTTAAATTATTGACCAGAGTGGCACTGTGGCGTCATCTATTACTATTACGTCACCTGTTCCCATTCGTAAAGAAGTTTACAACACTTTATTTTCCCCCTCCAAATTTTATAAATATAAGTGTAGTCGTTCAAAAGATACGAGGGGGGGAAGGGGACTTTTGAATAGCACTGTATATTATCTTTATAAAAGCTTATTTGTAGTTTCAGTTGAACGTTATAAAGTAAAAATGCAACATGAACTCACAGAGCCTAAAACAAGAAGCAATTTTATATCAAAAAAAGGATATTCCCAACTTTAGAGCTCTATAGCTCGTTAACGAAGGGCGAAAGGAAAATATTTTAAATAAAGTAGTATAATTATTTATAGACTCTCTATCTACAAAGTTTTTGGTCCTGTTACAAAACTTAATATCTATATCGTCATAGCTAGTTGTAGTAAAGTAAATGGTCGGTTTGTATATTTGTTTAAAACATTTTAATAATCAGCTTATAGCACGTAAACTGTTTTCTGATTTCTTTCGAAATTTGTAAACACGAGTTCTAAAATTGTCGGCCCAGCCTGGACTGTATACATACAGATTTACGCAAGCAATATGTATCCCTGATTTAATTTCGTGACGTATATGCAGTTCTTGTTTTCAATTTCAAAGCAGACGTTGAAAAAGCGATCATAAAAAAGAAGTTTGTATGAACGAATAACTCCAAATATTGAACATTTTATTAAATTCTTTTTGGAAACGAGATTAGCAGATTTTAAATTAATCACAACTTGACCAAAAAGCAGATTTGCCTACACAATTGTTTTGAATTAATGAAAATAATTTTATTAACAACAAATGCCTGTCTATAAAGCACAATTTTATCAATGCGTTCATATAGTTCATATAATAACCTTTTTAGTGTGCGTCATCGTATGTTAATCTTCTTCTAACACATTACGTTGGTAGAAATGGGAAAAAAGACAGGCAAAATTTTTGGCATACAACAGCAAAACAGCCTTTTACGATATACAACCATTAATCGGTTGTCTTTTCCTGGATTTCTTAACCAGGTGAGAAGCTGCTGTCATTAGACGATTGCGGATCAACCATACCAGATACACACATGGTTACTTGATGTCTTCTGAAAACCCCGTCTGCCGTCACTACAATAGTACTTTAACCGTTAAACATATTCTCACAGACTGCCAGGAATACACCATTACATATAAGCGCCTAGACCTAACACCTGAGAGAGCTTTTAAACTGCACCGCTGAAATCCCAAAGATCCCAAAGCAATTGGCCCATTAATTTTATGATTGCCGGCAAAAGCCAAAACGATATACTTTGAGACAAACTATGCCTCTCTCATTTAAAGTTATGAAAAATAATAATTTTAATGTCGTGAATAAAGTTACAAATTTCGCTTATTCTCACTTAGGTTATGCAAATTTTTGATAATATCCACGTCTTTGCTCTCTAGTATTAATTTTCAATCGCGTCACAGCCATACTTGTTTTCCCTTTGCTAACAAATGACTTAGTAATATTTTCCATTGTCAGGACTGTAATTGATTTTTACATGGACAAAAGGGGAGAAGGGTTCGTAACGAATGGTGAGTTGGATGTTTTATTGCTTCAAATATGTGTCGTGAATGGGAAAACAATTGCCAGTCATTGGCGTGGGATGCGAGCGATACGAGTTGAGTACTTTTAATGAGCAGAAGATCGATTTTGTAGAAGGAAAAAATTATTCGAGTTTTTTGAGAATTTTTTTTCAATATTATCATAGTTTATTCGTATCCAACTGAGCATACGCAGAACCGATACGTTGACAGCTGTCAAAGGAGTGGCTATCAAAATCTAAAGCGCCTGGTATATTACCAGTATGTATTGATATCTAGTTGGCCTAGACCAGTTCCATGCATAAACAAAATATTGCGTTACCTTAGCAACGAACAATAAATCATTAGAAGTGTCAGTGTAAAGTTGGACGTCAAAAAAGTAAACCAGAATTACGCAATAAATTGAAAGAAAAAAGATGTCCAAGATCGAGCCATCATCAAGTACCTGTATTTAAAAGGGTTAAGAGGTAAGCAGATTTACGAATATATGCTTAATACCCTTGGTGATCAATGTCCTTCGTCCTTTCCAAGGCCTAAGAAGTTTCGTGTCCAAAAATCTGCTGGAAAATTTCTTACTTCAGTTTTTTGGAATTGCCATGAAGTTTTCATGATTGATTTTTTGGATAAGTGTAGAACAATAACCGGAGATTACTATTCGACATTACTGACCACTCTACGGGAAAAAATTGAAGAGAAAAGACGCGGAAAGCTATCCCAAGGTATTTTGTTTTTGCAGGACAACGCCTCTGCAGATAAATCTCATGTTGCCATGCAAAAAATTCGTGATTTAGGGTTTGAATTACTAGAACACCCCCCTTATTTACCAGATTTGGCTCCGTCCAACTATCATTTCTTTCCTCAACTGAAAAAAAGTTTAAAACCAAGAGGTAATAAAAGATGTGGAGGTCTGGTTTGCAGAGCAAGAAGAAACATTTTTTTTTGAAAGGTCTAGAGACGTTGCAGGTTCCCTGTAATAAATGTATCCATATGTTGAGTAATAAAATATTTTGACATTGGAATTTTGTTTGGTTCTATAGTAATAGAGTTGGGCATGGTCAATTGACCAACACCTATTTGACTTGACCGAAAGACTGGCGGCAGCACGAAAAATTTTGCGTTAAAATGAAAAGCGGATGATTCGTTCCCGCCAGTTTTATTGTAGATTTGACCAGTTAGTTTCAATTGAAATTTATAAAATATTTAAAAACCATCTTTTTGGTGTTTATCGAGAGTTTTATTATGATTTTCGAAATCGATATATAATTGATAAATGTCGAAGAATACCCGACTTAAATATATCTTCATCATCCGAAGATAATATTTCTTTATCTTCCGAAGCCGAGCAGCTAGACTCCGATTTCGAAAATTAGAATCTATACTATCATTACCATGCTCATAATAATTTAAATTATTAACCGAGTTTGCTATTCTTTGTTTATTAAGTTTTGTGTTAATATTTTAATATTTTTAATGTTGTTCATGTATATTTTGATATTTAAAAATAAAATACTTATTAAGTTATACATACAATTTACAATGTGCTCCTGGATGGACTCATTTTGCAATTTTATTTTTTAAATCCATTTCAGTCAATTGACCGGACAATTGACAAAAAAAAAGTTGACCGGTCAAATCCACAACCCTATATAGTAGGCTAAGAATTTTTCAATACCTATACATGTATACATATTTTTTAAATTTTTTCTGATGGTAGAATGAAATAGTATATTAAAGTATAAGTGGATATTAAGGTCTCTAAAACACACGCGATTTTTCGAGCACGACGGCGAAGCCGGAGTGCTCGCAATAGAGCAAGTGTTTCAAAGACCAGTTATCCACGAATACTTTACGCTATTTTTTTTATTGTTGCACTTTGAAATTATAAATACTGGTCTATAACTACTACAACAACAACAAATGGAAATCATAGATGGAAATAAGAACTAAATGTCAAATGGTTGAATTCGTGATCATAAAAACATAAACTAATTTGTATTTTGATGGAAGTTGAACCTTATTGAGTTCTGTGAATGTCAATAGTATTAATTTAAATACCATTTCCTAAGATTTGAAAATTCGAAAGATTAATATTTCAATACCAACGGCATTTTCCATTTTAATTTATAAATTTGACATTGTTAAATATTGTTCGAATAAAAGTTTTGACGTTACAAACTACTCCTGTCAGATCAATGATGAAAAAATTGTCATTTAAACATGATTTAGACCATAGATTTAGACTTCGTTTCTCGAGTTGTTGATGTTGCCACGGTAACTTTAAAACACTTTTTTAAAGTTCAATTTAAACACGCTGGGGCGTGCTTTAAATAGGTAAAATGGTTCACCAATAAAAAAAAACAATATTTATAGTCCATCTAATATCAGGCTAATGACGCGAAAAAAATGCTAAGCAATGTCTAACGAACCATCTTATACGTACACCATTAGGCCACGTTTAACATCAAGAAGATGTCCTTTTTTAGATCGTTAAACTTAGACTGGTATTTAACAAGTTTTAAGTAATTTTCTTATTTTTTTGGTAAAAATTCCGAAATAAATCTAATATAATACTAAATAAATAATTCCCATTCAAATTGAACATATATGTTAACGTTTTCAAAATAGTTAGTTAGCTCCTGTACTAAAAACTAAAGAGGGTCTATTATTATACTTTTCACTATATCTTTTACTTATACTATATTCAAATTTATGATAAGTATTTTTGCTCTACGAGAGTCGAGCGCATTTTTAACGTATTTCGTAGAGCGATTTTCCTGTTTGATAGAATTTTCTGGGTTCACGTTTCAGGATCTTCCTGGCGACACATCATTTACCCTGAACGACCTGTCCACATGTATAATTTATACTTTCAATCCACTATGGTGCTTTTATCATTCCCAGTATGCAGAGCACTGAGATAAGAACATAAGAATTAATATTTTCAATTTTTAAAAAATATCCAATAAACACTTGTTAGCTTATTGGATTATTGCATTCCAATACTCCATTTACTTGTCGAAATAAAATATATTCAACACTTGCACCTTTTGTTTGTAAATTTATTACATAATTTAAATTCTAACTAAAATAAAAACTTCCACATCTGTTGAATTTATTCAATACTCTGCCACATGCTTCAATTACCGAATGCCATTGATCTTCTTCTATTTCCGTCTTTTTATTGACGTCATATCATTTAGTTTGGTGTCGTCACTTCATAAGGCTAACGATATAAGGTTCGTGATAGGATGAGTTATTAGAGAAAAAGAAAATAATATTTATTGTGTTTTCAGAGAAAACATTTTTTTCCTTTGGGTACTAAAAGTATATCGATTTGACACGATCAGAAAAATGAAATTCATATCTTATGGAATTAAATAAAATTTGTATTGTTTGCTTTGTGATTTCCACTTCAAAAAAATTTCAATCAGAACTTCTTTTAAAGGCTGTTTATTCGTGTCTTTACGATTTGATATCAAGCTGAGTTTTATTGTTTGTCTGTCACGTAATAAAAAAAAAGCTTTTATTGGATCTCGCGATGCTGAAAACATCGATTTATTATCAATATTTAAAATTTTCTACATTTTATATTCTATTAAGTTGGTGCCAAGTCAGTTTGAATCATTTTGAATAAAAGAGAAATACGACCGAGCTCGTATTTACAGACCCTACTAAAAGGAGGAAACATTGTGCCGCTGAAAAGTGTACTGCTGTAGTAAATAAATTAAGTAGATCAACCACTGGAATAGATGAGTTCAGTTTTAGGTAAGGACGACCAACAAAAAGCGGTTTTTATGATCGTAAAGTGTGAAACTCTCTTGTATTTCATGGTTTAACTAGTTATTTCATAGAATAACGATCTGCATTCCGTTAAAGTGTAAAATAATCTATATCATATAATTCGCACGACAAATACATTTACCTACAACCCCCTACTGCATTTATGAACTATTCCAGGCCATAGGGAGAGAACTTGCTTAGCGTGGGTTAACAAAAAATGTTCTTTGTAATTCCAAGTGTCATTGTAGTAATCCTTGTTGTAACAAATTATTTTATGGTACGTTTCCATAAATACCATTAATACGGTGCATAAATTAGATCAATTGCCATTTTTCATTATAATTGTCTATCATTAGTTCAAGAGAAATTGTTTATTTCACACTTCAACTGTCTCTCATTAGTTAATTTATAGAATACCTAGTTATTTCATAGAAAAGCTAGTTATAGTGTCAAATTAATAACATATTACACACTTTAACGGACACGATCAGTTATTTCATGGAATAACTAGGTATTCTATGAAATACCCGCATTATATACTTTAACTGTAACATATACACCACCAGAGCGTGAATCTTGGAATTAAAAATAACGTTTTAGCTGAATTCTCCACGTATCGGTGGCCAATAGTACTAGCAACTTTTGGCAAGTCACCATTTCATTTCTGCTATCTGTCACTAGTTATGGCAAATGGTAAATTGAACTTGTTACTAAAGTTTTACGAGACTGGGTTATAATTAAATTCAATTATACATATTCGAGAAGTTAAATTTGTATTTATGTTTGCATAACTTTTCATATTTGAAATGATCCGCTAGATTTGCTATCAAAACCAACTTGTGTACTTTTAAACGAACAAAACATAAATATTCGGTTACTGGTTGGAGAAAAAAAATAACAAATCAACTTTACAGCTCGATTATTTTTCATCACTTTGTTAAAAAATCGCTGAAATTAATCGGATTGTATTTCTTTCGCTCTTTTATTTTTTCCATCAACCAAAAAAGATTTCTACCTCTCACGCACAAAGGGATAAAAATATCACGAATTCAGAATTAATGAACCAATGAAGCATAAAGTGGGTGTTAGATTCTATCTTTTTTTATTCTTAACTTTGATGTCTGCGGAGTTAGCGAAGTAAAGGCAGCAGACCCATCAACGGCTTTCGTATCTTTTCCACCTCATTACCTACTTTAAAAAGTGACGATAAGTTTTTTATTAACCGTCTAATTTAGAAAAAGCCAAAGTGAATAATCCTAGTAGAAAAAGGATGGTGCCATTTTTGACACGCTTATTTTAGCTTCACTT
The DNA here is from genome assembly GCA_910591675.1 of Galerucella calmariensis. Lineage (NCBI taxonomy): Eukaryota > Metazoa > Arthropoda > Insecta > Coleoptera > Chrysomelidae > Galerucella > Galerucella calmariensis. Next base: position 286,485 of record CAJUYG010000058.1, on the reverse strand, counting down.
CTTTGTTTGTTTGTAAGTATAGTTGAAATAATACCCTTCTTGGTGTGCGTCATCGATTGTTAATCTCCTTCTATCACATTAGGTAGGAAGAAATGGAAAAAAGGCAGGTCTGTGATTAATCCTTATCAAAATATCACAATAATGAACCGTTTAAATATATTACAAACGTTAACCCTAATCTTTGACTTACAAAAATTTGATTGTTTGATGTTTAGATTACGCGCCAGCGCAACCTATCAATCGCGAGGTTAAAATATTATGAAGGCGTAACTTTCGTAGCGGCAATGTGTCTTACGTCTTTCTACTGTCACACTGACAGTTCCTGTCAGGTGTGTACTTTGTTGCTTACGGTCTATTATTATTTATGAAATCTTATTGTTTTATTTATATGAATAATACAAAAATATGCATGAATACACGGAAAAACATCAGTATTTTGAAAGTTCTCAAGTATTTTCAGTTAGAAAAAGAAGCTGGTAATTATTAATTGCATAGCCTTTTCGAATTTGGCTAAATACAATCCTGATGATCTTATTTATCAAATTTAAGGTTAGCTATATGTCAAAATAGCAAATTAGGCAATCCAGACCACGTGATCTTTTCAATATGGCGGCGACGGTCAAACATTGGAATCAGTAAGGTGGTCTTTATCTTCGAGGGCAGCAGGTTTGCCTAAAATAAGTTAATACCTACTTGAGTACAAATTACGTATAGGTACTAGGAGCTAGAAGAGTTGATATGCTATTCAAGATAATATTTGATGAGAAGCCTACCAGTTATAACTACTGCAAACTTTCTGGTGTTTCAATATAGATTCGGTCAGATCGTCTCTCTTTATTGCCGCAATCCATGCAGCTCTGCGAAGTTTGGTCAAATCGTTTTTCTCCGTTAAAAACCTGTGTTTTGTCTCTGCGAGAACGCGATAAAACGAAACTTCATCACGATTAGAACGGTTTCCACAACCAACCACAATACATATCGAAGGCATTTCACAAGACAAACACTTTACTATTCAAAAATCACAATTTACAGCCAAAAAAACAGAAAGAAAACCAATGGATAAACAAACACTCAAACACAACTTTGTTATTTGTTTGACCGTCGCCGCCATATTGAATTTATTTTGACAGATCGATGGATTGCCTAATGAAATAAACGACATGCCGAAAACCCGGTAAAAATTTTGCAGACAAAAAACAAGAAACCTCGTTTGTTTACCATTATAGGCGATAATTATTTGCGTTTATTTCGAAAATATGTTGCATTACGGCCATCAAATATACAGGAACGTAGTTTATTTTTGAAGTATGTTAAGTGTCAAAGAATGGTTGTTGGTATTCACAAAATTAGTGCCGTGCCGCAAGAAATTGCGAAATTTTTGAAGTTAGAAAATTGGAAGGAGTATACTGGACATTCGCTAAGAAGAACATCTGCTACACTTCTTATTGATGGTGGCGGTGACCTCACTTGTCTTAAAAGACATGGAGGTTGGAAATCGAGTATGGTAGCAGAAGGATACATTGAAGAATCACGTATCAACAAAGAGAATACTGCCAGAAAAATATTGCAGCCTGACAAAGAAGGTACAAGTACCTGTTCAGATATTTCCTCGAATGTTTCATCAACAGTTGCGGAGAATATTTTGAGTTGTTCTAACATGATTGAAAATCTTTTGAATTGTTCGAAAATTGTTAGTGATAATTTCAGTGGTGCTTTGAATTTTGGCAATAATTGTTCCAATTTTACATTCAATATCACTATAAATAACAAATAAATACCTATATATAGTAGCCCAATTAGTTTGTTTTACTAAGTTTGTAAGAGACAATGTTTTTTTCTTCAAATTTCAATTAGAGAGCTCAAATGCAATTACTTTTAGTTCTAGGATTAAAAGTAGCGTTTTTAATCCTAGGATTAAAAGTGTTGCTAAGCAACGAGCAAATTTTTGTATGGTAAGGGAATTTATGGCTTTTGCAACTGAAAATAGTACAAAACTGTCTTGATGGTTGGAGAAAAAATACATTAGCTGGCCCCGTTGTTATGTTGTTTAATGCACCTGTCTAGAAACCCTTGAAATTATGCTTTTATAAATGTTATTATTCTTATTTTGAATTTCCTTCTATAAAATGTTCTCCTTACGCCATTCTAATGATTGCAATTGGGATTTTAAAACGCAAAAAATTAATTGGATAGATGGTATCGAATTATAAAATTGTCGATTACCCTTTTATTCTGTAGGAGGCGGTTATTAATAGACCATAGTGGTGTTATCTCGCTGAAGGTTTTCTTCTTTCAATTTTTCATGTGCTAATGATCAAAACCTGATCCTTTTGAAACAAAGGGATTATCGATAACCTTTATTTTATCCATTATTCAGTATTGCCAAGGGTTTTTAAGAAATATTACAGAGGATGCCAACTTCTCAAGATAATTATGGGCTGAGTAAATTCACATGCCTTAGCCTTGGTTCCATTTTGTACACAGTAGTCCAGTCTACAAATTGAAAAACGTGAAAAATAGAGGTAAAGCTCCTAAAAATATGAGCAATAGCTCATTATATTCGAAATGACCTATAGAAAAATGTGTTTTGAGGATTATACTGCACGTAAAAAATTGCAATTGTTATTAAAAAAATAAGATGAAAAAAAAGAGGTATTTAGGTCTTTGTTAATAACTCGTAAACTATTAATATTTACGATATTTGGAAAAAAGGTCCTTGAAGAGTAGGAAATTTCCGAAAAAAGTTCCAGCTTCCGGAACTCTACCTCTATTATTAATAGCTTTAATTTAACGCTGAAAATAGGGCTCCGCGCAGCGATTACGGCATGGGTGCTCTGCCGCCAAACACGGCGTACCACCGAAAATTATTTTTTTATAGTAACAAATATGAATTTAAAAATTTAAATAAATTATGGTATCATCCGGATAGTTGAAAGATTTTATGCCTGTTGGAAAAAAAATTTTAAATCAATTTTTCAAAAAGTTATGCCATTGTTGATTGACGAATTTTTTTCCTATCTTTACGAGTTATTAACAAGAACCTAAATACCTCTTTTTTTTCATCTTATTATGTTAATAACAATTGCAACTTTTTACGTGCAGTAAAATCCCCATGACACATTTTTCTAGAGGTCATTCCGAATCCAATGAGCTATTGCTAATATTTTTAGGAGCTTTATCTCTATTTTTCACGTTTTCCAACTTGTAGACTGGCCAGTCCAAATGTATGAATTGGAATCATACAAAAACAATAACGAATCATGTTTTTTATTAAACATATTTTTTAATTCATACGAATATAATGAGGTTTTTTTAACATTGAAAACATCAACAATTTTCTCTCAATATATTTTTCTATCTCCGCATTCCTTTTCCTGATGTCATAAAGAGCCGGTCGATTTTCTATTTCGTTTATTGCCTTTTCTGCATCTACGTTCTCTCCATCTAGGCGGAAAAAGTAGCGTGTAGAGGCACACGATGCCACCTAACAACTTCAAACGTCCTTAGTCAAGTCATTTTATAGATTTGAAATAAAAAATAAATCCTCAAGGCCAATGTTTTCGTATCACGTATTATCTCAAGGTTTCCCAGTAAAATTTTGATAATTGTCATTAAAAAAAATCGGGAGAAATTACAGCATTCAAAATAGGATGCACACGTACCTTTCGTAGCGGCTATGTGTCTTACGTATTTTTCTAATGCCCCACTGACAGTTCTCGTCAGGTTCAAAAATATGCCTAGATTCACAGTTTAGAGTTTAATATTTGTGGATAATAAAGACCTCCCAATTTACTGCATTTTTATTGAAATGAACTAATTAATCCAAGTTAACAATAACTGAAAGTTATCTAGCAATGCAAGCTGAACGTTTCTGTGATAAATTATCCTCTTTAACGCTCCCTTTTAGATAGAATGTGTCATTTAACACCGATGTAGCGCTATCTCGGAACAACCCTTATAATCCTCCACAGACCTGTACAGGTTGATTTACTGTGACTGGGCATTAACTGACCTGCTCCAACAGTTAATATGAAATACGAACTCTTTATTTTTTAAATTTGTCCGGGATATTGTTGACATTATAGAGATTAATAACTACACTATTGAGACCTGTATATAAAGTGCAAATTACCTATAATTCAACACCGTGAAATTTGGCTTTAGGATCGATATATTATTTCATATTTTATATATTCTTGAATTATATATCGGAAAATTGTTCATTACCATTAATTACGTTTTTACACTACTAGTTGTAAAGTTGTCATTTATTGCTTCTTCTAACCTAGGTCAATAATGGAAAAATTCAAATATTTTGAGAATCCAAGGATAGTAATTTAACAAGAACAGTCTCTCATTAGTTAATTTATTGAATAATTAGTTAAAGTGTCAAATTAATAACAAGTTACAAACTCTAATGGATACGATCAGTTATTTCATAGAATAACTAGGTATTCTATGAATAACTGCATTATATACTTTAACGGTAACGGTACCCCCAGAGCGCAAATTTTAAAATTCAAAATAATCTTTCAGCTGAATTCTCAACGCGTCGATGGCCAATAGTTCTAGGAACTTTTTGCGAGTCACCATTTCACTTCTGCTATCTGTCACTAGTTATGTCAGATGTCTCTTTTCCTTAGAAATGGCTTAGAATACGAGCTCATTTGGGTAACTTCAAATTGAACCTGTTACTAAAGTTTTACGAGATTGGACTATAATTATATTCAAATATACCGGGCGTGACGCCTAGTCTTACCATCCCCTTGCCCCTTGAGCACATACCGAAAAGTATGAGCTTCAAACCACGGACATTAAATATTTGACGTTGGACCGGTTTGACGTTTATTTAAAGGTTAACATTGTACCGATTACGATTTAAACCTTACTAAAAATATCTAAATATGCAAAATTATATTATCAATAACATTATAATTGAAAACTGTTCTTCTAACAACACAGGAAATTCATTGGCATTGGCACATAAGTGGTTTTGAGGATCCTAATAAGTCGTGTTAGTTTTGCTTAGAAGTCGTGACGACTGAGGCGTCACGCGCAAGTGCTTTAAGCCCAAATAAACGAAAGCAACATTAGCTTGCTCAAGTCACCCAATGGCGTGTCTTGGGTTTTCGCCGCCCCTCCCTTATTTTAATTATTTGTTTAAAGTGTAAATATTTTGTTCAGCGTTCAGGAAAACTCTCTCCTCTCTCGTATGGCCAGGGAGCTCAATTTTTTCAAGAAATTATAATAATTGTTCATCTTTGAAGGTGTATTTATAGAATTTTTCTTCAAAATGATTACCGCCTTTTATCCTGTCACGCTTTGTATAATTTTACATTAAAAATTGCTCATTTTAAAATATTTAATATAAAAAAAAGGTAGAACGTGTCACGGGACACACGGTAGGAACTTTAGTTCCTTTTAAGCAAAAGTTATGTAATACATCTGACGTTATAGATAAACAATTTGCATATTCTTTGGTGGTTGAGTAGTAAGCACACCAGACTCTCACGCGGTAGACCCGGGTTCGATTCCCCGCAAGGAATTTTTTTTATTGTTAATTTCATTTTTAAATAATCATTCTGCTTGATATTAATAACGACAACAGGTAGACGTTTGAAATATTTAGCAGAATATTCATTATTATAGATAATGGTACGGTACCCTCCATGAGGGAGTCCGACTGGCAACATCTACTTATAACAGCATCGTATATTTAAAAAAGGAAACCGTAGCATTATACAAATTGGACATTCGTTTACCACAAAATTAGTGGAAACATAAAATTGAATTGTTAAATTTTTAATTTGAAGTTATATTACAGTTTATAGAAATTTTTATTTTCTAGATTTTTTCCTAAGTGGGTCGTAGAAAAAATATGCTGCTCGACTCGTGTGGATTGTCCATATCGCACTTGAACGATTGAGCACTCCGCCTACGGCGTCGTGCTTCATCTTCTTCCTCGTGCGATATGGCCATCATATCCACACTAGTTGCACAAACTACAATTTCTTTCAAAATATACCCTTTTACATTTAAAAACTACCTGCCAAATGTCAAATCAATTTATCAATCCATTTTAAAGTTATCGAATTAAAACATTCAAGTTTTCAAAATTTCAACACCCTGTATTTCGAAAAGTAGCTAGACCCCTTAATCGCGCAAAAAAAATTATGGAAATAATAGTAAAAATTTATCCGAACAAATTCAAGTTGATCACTAGCACTGCGAATACCAGCTTTGCATAGAATTTCAATATAGCATCGGTGGTTCAGTGGTTAGAATGCTCGCATTGCACGCGGGCGGCCCGGGTTCGAATCCGGGTATGAGCATATTTATTATTATGAATCGCTGCTTCGTAAACGAGAGAGAGACTAAGGAGGCACAAGCACGCAAAAGCAAGGCACATAACGAGGCAATGTAACATAACGCAGCGTAACGTAACGCGTAACGGTCAGATCTTTTGCGTCGCGACCCCTGGTCGCTTAAACATAACCTGGTGTAAAGAACTAAAGTTCCAATAAAACGTTTTTCAAGTCAATTTTATTCACATTAAACATTACAATCAACTTTAACGCTTACCAGAACTTCTTCGTGTATCGTCTTTATATTACCTAACTTGTTTATCGGCAAGATTTCGCTGACGGCTTTTCTAGAATCGATATGACGGTCTCGGGGCCCAAGTGACGTCACACTAGGGTTAAAAGTGGGAGAAACTTTCGCACTGATATACCCGAGAGGCAGAGAGAGAAAATCTAGGTCATCAGCAATGACGTCAAAGAAAATTTTCATGGGAGGCGCCGAAAGGAGAATGGTTTTGTTGTTGATTGGAGCGAATATATGAGATACCAGGCAATAAATGAGTAAATAGAAACGTAGGAAAATAGAGTTATGTTTATGTAATGATGGGGTGTAAGAAAATTTAAAAAAGTTAGATGTTAGAAGTTTGCTGGACCCATATTTTTAGTTTCCCCTCCAATCTAAATAGTCAATTTTATCATTAGTATTTCCCTAAACCCTTTATTTATCCGTATTGAAGTTCTCACTAATCACATAATTGCTTTTTTTTATCGAAATCAAGACCAACCTTATTTCCGGAACTAATTAGCTTTTCTACCTCTTTGTAGTCTTTGTTTTCTATCTTTTCACTTCCTTGAAAAATCAATTGATTGAGTTTTTTCAGAGTAAATTGCCTCCTTATCTTCTCAATCCGATCTGAAGTTTATTAAAATTCTTTGAAGTATTCACTCGAGTATTCATCCTGAAAAAAAGAAGCCTAATTAAGTTTTGTTTTATAATGAAAAAGAAAATGGAACACGAACAATCATAATATTTAATTAGTAAAGATCGGGAGATGATAGACTGGACCAAAAATGAAAGTAAAGAATCCCTTTGCTTTTCTTGACAAATTAGATAAATAAACCCCCAAAGGAGAACTCATGGGTGCCGAACTCAAAACTGAGGGGTTTATGGGTCGATTCTGAAAAGTCACATATAAGTTACAGAAACTGTAAGATATAGTAAGTTGCCTTGTAACTATTACATATTTTTGCTTACAGACCTTACAGATATGCTCAGAATTGACCCATTAGTTTTGTATACCTACAATACTTTTGACATACGAGGATGTATTGATATCTAGTTAGCCTAGACCAATTCCATGCATAAACAAAATATTGCGTTACCATAGCAACGAACAATAACTCATTAGAAGTGTCAGTGTGAAGTTGGACGTCAAAAAAGTAAACCAGAGTTACGCAATAAATTAAAAGAAAAAAGATGTCCTCCGAAATTGTGAAAATTGAGCCATCATCAAGTACCTGTATTTAAAAGGGTTAAGAGGTAAGCAGATTTACGAAGATGTGCTTAATACCCTTGGTGATCAATGTCCTTCGTCCTCTCCAAGACCTAAGAAGTTTCGTGTCCAAAAATCTGCCGGAAAAGTTCTCGCTTCAGTTTTTTGGGATTGCCATGGAGTAATCATGATTGATTTTTTGGATAAGGGTAGAACAATAACCGGAGATTACTATTCGACATTACTGACCACTCTGCGGGAAAAAAATTAAAGAGAAAAGACGCCGAAAGCTATCCAAAGGTGTTTTGTTTTTGCAGGACAACGCCTCTGCACACAAACTTATGTTGCCATGCAAAAAATTCGTGATTTGGGGTTTGAATTACTAGATCACTTTCCTTATTCACCAGATTTGGCTCCGTCCGACTATCATCTCTTTCTCAACTGAAAAAAAGTTTAAAAGGTCGGAAATTTTCTTCCAACGAGGAGGTAATAAAAGCTGTCGAGGTCTGGTTTGCAGAGCAAGAAGAAACATTTTTTTTGAAAGGTCTAGAGACGTTGCTGTGATAAATGTATCCAATAAAGAGGAGAATATGTTGAGTAATAATATATTTTGACATTGAAATTTTGTTTTGTTCTATAGTAGGCTCAGAATTTTTCAATATACATATAAATCCCCACAAAAAGTAGACTAAAGCTTTCAAGTCAGGAGATCGTGCTGCCCATTCTATAGATCAGCGATCCCTATTCCCTATTTGGAAAAATTTGTACTGCCGGACATTGGTTTAGAGTTTATTACGGAAATAAATTTTTTTTTTCTATTTTATATAAGTAAAAAGGAACGAAATCGACTTATTTCATTTGGCTGTTCCACTCTGTATATATCGACAACCTGCGACTTCCCTGAAAAGAGACTGTCCATCCAAGTGGGATGGGAATACTTCAAGCGCCGAATCTCTTTTTTTTGTTAAATATTCATCAGGCATGATCCTAGGAACCGCCTAATAAATTTTGTACAGGTCAGGATCGATTATGCATTACATAATTAAAACTGAGGTAAATTCACCATCCCAGAGAAAATGTATATTTGCAGCTGGTCTATCGAATCACTTAATTATACCTACATACATATTGTTCTGGAAATTTCTAATTTCCTAATTGGAAACAAATTAATATTTTTGATTGGACTAGAAAACCTCTTTCAAGACCGTTTTCACTGCAAACCTTGCTCTTAGGTTAGGTTGGGTGTGTGATGGATGGGTCTATAAAGCACTCCACTGCGACTCGCAAGAGGCTCATACGTATTCAGATTTTACCAAACAAATTTAGCTTCTTAACAAAGCCGATTGGTTTATTTGGTGATTGATATTGCAGGTCCGAGGGCGAGATAGAGACCCTGCCAAACATCAGATAACTGATTCGAGCCGCGGCGTGGCAGACACAAATAATATACTCTGCTGTTTCATCAACTTCCAGACAAACACGGCAAGTCGGATCTTCCGACAGTCCAAGTTTCACCATATGATGATTCAGATGACAGTGGCCTGTTAAAAGGCCTGTTAAACAACATAGATCATGCCTGCTATAGTCTAACATTTGTTTGGAGACATTCTTCGAAGGATATATAAAAGCCTTTGAATGAACCAACCCTGGTAAATATTGCCAGAAGTCTAAAGCTCTTCTTACTGTCCAGGTATTTGGCAAAACTTATTGCGATGCCAATACTAGGTTCTGGTCCGATAGAAACACGTGCGCCACCCTTCCTTGCAAGAGATTCTGCCGTCTCGTTTCCATCCATGCCAGAATGGCCAGGGATCCAGACCAGCAATTGAGTTCTCCTATTGAGGAGAGTCTAAATACCTTGCTCTCACTTCTAGGCTGAATGTTTGAAATGAAAAGACGTTAACAATTGGGTGGAGCTAGAAAAAAAATTACAGGCTAGATAACTAACACAATTGGAAGATACTGAATAAGGTGGACAAGGTTCTCCCATCCAGGCTGTAGAAACTGGGCAAGAGACATTTGAAAACAATTACCGACCTGGGATTGCACCCTGCACCTGCACCTGCACCCTGAAGAATCATCTCCACAGAATGGGCACAATTAGTGAACTTAGCTTCTATGAGAACTTAGGAGGACTCAGACGGAAGCACTTTGGAGAGGAAATAATACAACCATCACAACTACTGAAGATCCCTCCAGACCAGTTCAACTTGTGGCTTATATAGGAGACAAGAAGCTTCTCGAATGGAAGTAGATAACATGGGAAATGAGATTCAGTTCAAGTGCAAGTTGAATGAAGGAAAGAATGCAACATCAATGGGAGATAGGTAAAGTGAACACCGGGCGAATCCCACTAACCAGACGAAAAACAAGTTATGAGAACCAGTCGTTAGAGCTTTTTAACTTTGTATTTGTTCTGGGGCGAAATTCTAGAAGTTTCAAGCCTTCTTTTTCTTTCCTTTCTTTTCCTGAATTTTGTTGGCGCAATTAAGACAACGACTATGTAAAACAAAAGCATACTTTGACTATACCCATCGAAATTTTTCATGAAGCATCATAGCACCGTATGTGGAATGCGGCGCGATGCGACGTGCTTTCTGCATATCAAATCAGTCGCAACCAACATACAACATTGATGTGAAACCCTGCTGCACAACAGAATGGGCGTGAAAGATTTATTATTTATTTAAAAAGCATGATAGAATCCTATTGTAAGCGAACAAAAAGATAAAACATTGTTTAGAATGAAAAGACAAATAAAAAACATTGTTTAGACGGAAAAGACAAGACAAACAAAGCATTTTTGTGGTAGAGTGGAATTTAAAGTATTCGTATATGTGACTTTTTTTATGTAAAACTCGCGGACAAGGATTTTCAAATGTTTTTATTTATGAAACTGTATTCGCAAAACGACGCCTTGAAGATAAATACTCTATTAAGAAAGCCATAAGCTGGTGATCTTATACACTTAGCAGTTTATCGTTTTTCTACGTGATAAAAATAAAGTGTTGTTTTGGGCAGAAATAACGATATTGGTAATACCTGAAAAAGATTAATAAATAAATTAAATTGTTTTCGTTGTTTTTTCAGTGTGAATTATTTGGAAATAAAAAAGGATTAGGGGTTATAGGTTATCCTGAGGTGGGTTAAAGGTCACGACAGGAGTAAAGGTAATTGTATTGCCGATTCTTTAGCCAGGGAAGCGGCCAAAAAAAGTAGACATTATTAACGTCAATTCATGATGTTGAAGTATGATTTCACAGACGCCACTTTTTTGTACGCTGGCGGCCGTACAAAAAAGTAGAATTTTTAACAGGGAAAATAATTATTAGTTGAACTTTTAAACTTTAGTAACGATAATAATTATTAATAGTAAAATTACAGTTATTTAAGGTTGCACCGCACATATTTGATGCACTACCTGATTTATTCACTTCCAATTCAAGCGAATTTTGTGCAGAGTTGAAAGAGTTCATCGACAAAATTTCCCGTGACTCCTTACTTGTTGTTGCTTCTGTTACATCAACGTCGACATAATTTCGCTCATGAGAAGCTGCATTCAGGTACAGAGAAGAAGAATTCGACATCAAGATTTTTTCTGCAGTTTGTTTTTTATTAGACAAAGAGTCTTCAATGTATCCGTCAGCGACAGTGCTCAACCTCCAACCTCCATGCCGTTTCAAACAAGTAATATCAGCTCCTCCATCCACAAGCAAAGTAGCTGAAGTTCTTCTTTGAATTCGGTAGTTTTAAATAAGTTGCTACTGTTTTGGGTACGTTACTAATTGTATGAATTTCCATGACCATGCGATAACATTTTCCCTTTTGAAATTTCAAAAAAAAAGCGTCGGCTTTCCATAGCTTGTGGACGTAAAGAAGTATATTTTCTGTAAAGATTTATATATTTTTCTCCAATAATTGTGAACGATCGTGGCTTTTTAGATTTACTATCAGGAATCTTTATATGAATAACAGATCCTAAATCTTTTATATCGTCTATTGTCATGTTCACCATTTCATCGCATCTACATGCTCCAGATACGCCCATTATTAGAACAACCTAAAAGTAGTATGTATTTAAAAACTTGATTGTATTTATATGCTGGTTAAAATATTATAACTAACCTCAATTCCTAGATATTGCTCATTAGGTGCATTATTTAAAAAATCTTCAAACTGGTCTTTTGTGAATACCTTTGACTTTTTGGGAGTATACCCTTCATTCTGCTTCTTCAGATAAGCACGTAGTTTCATATATTTGTTAATATCTAATCCATGTTTAATATTCAGTAATGATCTTATCATGGAATACTGAGACCACATTGTTGAACTCTTCATTTTTAATTTAGTTGTCATTTCAAAAAAATAAGCTAGTAGCACATTTTCCGAATAGTTTGAAATGTTTTTATCATTGCACCATGTGAGAAATCTTTCGTAAGCATGATTATAAACTCTACTTGACTTAGTTGGTTAGCTGCCTTAGCAATGTCAACAACGTCGGGCGGTGTACAGTTGGGTTCTGAATCCGACATAATATAATATAAAAGAAAATTTCAGTACACTTTACTACAACAAACGAAATTTTGATGCTCAAGTACTTACCAAAAATGCACAGTCCAATTGTTGCTTTAAATCACTTACAATATTTCTGACATTATAAAATATTATTGAACTGTCAAATTTGTTTTTGACTTGGCAATCACAAAACCATTAACCACGGAAATGTAGTGCGCAGTTTTATAATTATTATTCTCTGAATTTATCAACTTCGTTGCAATCGTTTTGAATTTTTATTTAAATATTACTTAGTTCTATAGTCTGGATGCCGTTTGCGGAAAAAATAGCATGTTTCATTCGGAGCAAAAGCACTTTTTGTGGCTCGTCTGAAATTGTCGGCCTCACTAGCGTTCGGCCATCAAACATTCAGACTCGCCACAAAAAGTTATACTTTTACTCCTAATAAAACAATATACTATTAGGACCAGCCAAACGTTACACCCATGCTCAATGCTCAATCCCTTAAGAGATGGTATGGAATCAAAGGATGTAGTCTTGTTAGGATCACCCTGGATGACCCTGGGAAGCTGGCGCCAGAGAAATATTTGACGATGACCAGGAAAAACCTACGTTTAACAGTAGGATTTTTGACTGGCCACTCTCAACTAAGGAAATACCTCCATACTATGGGGCTAGTGGACACACCTCTATGCAGGATGTGTGAAAAGGAAAGAAAAGGAAGATGTGTGTTCGGTGAGTCTTGGCCTACACCTGCCGATGTAAAGGAGATGTCTCCTAGTCACCTGTCCACCTTCCTGATAAGGACAGGATGGACGATGACCTAGGAGGACAACTCGTCGGGAGGATGTACAGTGAGTGACATGTGGCCTAAGTGCTGTGAGCCTACACTCACCCTCCCTACTCTACAGGTACAGATAGAAGGATTAAGGGTGTAGTATATTAATAAACTTATCGTTATTACACTTATTACTATGTCGTGGATGGTTCTGTGGATGGTTCCTAATAATTTTAAGATCCTCATATCCCACCACTTCCTGTCATTGCCTTGTAGTGTAGTGGTCGTTAGCAAATATGATCAGTTGTGTTTTCTTTTAGTTTATTTTAATTTTACACTTATCACAGACGACATTTCTGATATATTTTTCGTTATTCTTCTTTTTGATGTTGGAGTGTTGGAGAACAGTGTTGGAGAAAGCACTCTGCATTGCGATACTGACATTTTCTTTATGTTATTCTCCCATTTTATGTCTATATTTTTTGTATACCGCTTATACTTTTTACTTCTTCCATATTTGTTTATTTTTTGAAGTGGCTTTCTGCATTTGTCTTTCTTGTTTTAGTGGTATTATTTTTTTTCTACCATAATTATTTTCTATCGTCTTCTTCTCTGATTGCCTCTATGTTTAGGCCTGGCGCTGCTTTTATTACCAGCTTTTTCAGAAATTCTTCACGCCTTAACCAGGAAAAAGTCTTTTTATTTTTTTAAGTGGATTTTTAAAACAGACACAGGTTTATGAATAAAAGGTATAGTCTATGTACCCACTATTTCATTATCTACATTTCTATTGCAGATTTTAGTGCCCCATAGTTTTACACAGTTTTCGGTTAAAAATAAGCATTTTTTTCATTTTTCATTTTGGTTCAAATAATAGTCATAGAATCTGATGAATTCTGGGAAACGTCGCCTAGGGAGTTTTTCTCTTTCTTTAAAGAAAAGCCGAACCGGATATTTAATACACTTTTTAAGTATTTTAAATGTAAAACTTCAAGGATTCAATATCATTTAGATGATTTATTTCAAAAGACAGATGTATAAAAACGGAGAGTAATAAGGGAAAGTGAAATTTCACGTGTTGTTATGGTGGATAAGATAATGAGAAATAATATATTGAAAGTTTATAAAAATGTAGTTTTGGGATGGATTTCATATTTGATTATTTTTCAACAGTAGGTAATCCATATAATAATAATAAATAAACAAAAATAAACATTACAGTTTTATACGATGTTAAAAAAAAAGAACGGAAATAAATGAAACCGCAGAAACCAACTTAATGGTTTGTGCGTGGTGATCATCATAGATACAACATACCGTACTGGCCAATTTTGCTAAATATAAAATTCAAAATTTAAGAATACAAAAATTTAAAATACATACGGCTAATACATGTTAAAATACACAGAAATATCAAAATATATATACGTATAAAAATAAATGTACTAAGACTAAAACATGAAACAAATACCCTTCTTTTGTTTTGAAACTAAGTAGATGATCTGGAATCTGGACCTCTTCAGCAATATAAAAGCGGACCGTAAAGTGGTCAGTAATGTCGAATAGTAATCTCCGGTTATTGTTCAACCCTTATTCGATTTTCACAATTTCGGTGAACATATTTTTTTTTTAATTTATTGCGTAACTCTGGTTTACTTTTTTGACGTCCAACTTCACACTGACACTTCTAATGATTTATTGTTCGTTGCTATGGTAACGCAATATTTTGTTTATGCATGGAACTGGTCTAGGCTAACTAGATATCAATACATCCTCGTATATTGTAAAATACTGTAAAATACACACTTCACTACAACCAGTTGTATAGTGCAGACTCATAATATTTCTCTCTAAAACCAGTCTGATTTTCAATTAGTATTGTTAATATGTTTTAGAAGTAGTTCTTTTATTTATAATTCTATTACTTTTTCACAAATAACCCTTTTATGAGCGTATTTATCCCATTCAACCTCGCTTTACAATAACTTCCGAACCATTAAGCGATAAAGAATAATAATTATAATTCATTTATTACCCACTGGTCCGGAGTTCGATCTCTTTAGAAATTATTTTCAGAGGGTGTTTTATAGCAGAAGTTTGCAAACACAAACTTTCCATTATATTTGTTGACTCAACATTTGCCCACCTTCTTTTTTCCTTTGGAAATCGGAGGAAAACCCAAAACATTTTAATAAAGTTAAAAATTGATAAACCTAGAAAGGAAAATATAAGCAATGATAAAAATGACGTAAATAGGGCACGAGTAGAGTTTTCGTTAAGATATGTGCTCAAACATTTGATAAGCATCAAAAAACACGTTTTTTTTAAGACTACGAATTATTGTGAAAGCACCCCAAAGCTGTGGTGTTGAAATTATTCAAAATTCTTATTGGGCCGGTGCCAAATGTATGATTTAGTCGAACTTGAACTTTGGAAATATCTAGTTTTATTTAATTTTCTGCGTTTCGCAGTTAATTATAATTTTCTATCAATAACTTTATAATTATATCTTACACCCACTGAAATAAATTGGAAATATAAAACTCCAGATTAAAAAATTACTCTGTCACATTAAAGTGAACTAGACGACGAAAAGAAAATTTATAAAAAGCGTTGGGTAACCATAAATGAAAAAATCAAATTCCCAAAACACCCCTTTTTACAAAAATGTTACATACAATGATTCAAATTGATACAGGATGGACCAAAACTAAAATTCCTTATAAGCAATTTTAGAATATGTTCTAATATGCAGCCGAGAGATCGGAATATTTGCTCAACCCACAAAACAGTTTAACCTATAGAAGTGAAAGTTTATAGGATGACCTTGAATACAAAAATGAGGTTTCAAACCCATCCACCTGAAGCGCTAGTTGCAATTGAGTTGTCGAAACAGGACTGGCAGCTAATGCCTTTAGCACGAAAAGAAGAAAAGATTTTAAAATTCATCAAAGCTGTCATATAGTTGTCACCATTGTCTTTTATAGATTGTTTCCTTTTGCCATTTGCTGCTGTTATTTGTGTTTTAATTAGGTACTGTAAGTCTTATCAAGTGTGATAATTCATTATATTTATAATGGTTGGTGTGAAGTGTTGCGTTCCTGGGTGTACAGACATTACATCAAATAGTATATTAAAGTATAAGTGGATATTAAGGTCTTTAAAACACGCGCCAATAAAAAAAACGTTTCTTTTATTGAAAAATTAAGTTGATGTCATATGTTTCCTCAAGAAATTTTCTACTAATCTTGTATTATTGAAAAATGTGAAAACAAATTATAACAAAAATAGCATGAAATTCGTTTTAGGTAGGTATTACCTGACTTTAGGAAATGGTTAGTGAAATCAGGTATTAGTCATTCAAATAAACAAACTTTCATTAAAAAAAAGCGCTATAAAATAGTTCTGAACCCATCCACTGCGAACGCTAAAATTCTTCTTCCCTTAGTCTGTTTTTCGGCCTACGCTGCCTTGCCTATTTCGACAACTCAATTGCAGCTAGCGCTTCAGGTGGATGGGTTTGACACCTCATTTTTTCATTCTAGGTAATCCTATTGGACTTTCACTTCTTTAGGTTAGACTGTTTTGTGGCTCTCTCTGTATAGCTTGAAAATGAGTTATTATTAATTATTTAATTAATTTTTCACTCCACACTTGTTGACATTGGCTAATTAAGGTTGTCTACCAGTTTCCATTAACAGAAGATTTTCAAATTTCACTATTAATAATGTTAAAGTTAAAAACATTCCTCGATCCATGTTTTTCTGCAATCAACGTAAAATAAACAACCATTTCAATATCAAAATCAAATTTTGACTTGTACACTGTCTTTTTTCGCTCCTCACCTAACCCATAGATTATGAACGCACTCCTTATGTCATCAGTCATTTTTGGTTGAGCGCGAATTTTAAACTAATGGCATTTTTATTCAAATAATTTCATCTTATTAGGTAATTCCAAGCAAAGAAAACTGTTTTATTATTTAATTTAAACCCACGCCAAATAAGACATTTCTACATTTCTACAAATTAAAGCGCAAAATAGAACGTGGTTTTTATTTTTATGCTTTTATCTCATTTCTGAAAATTCGATTACATTTCCACGCCATCTTGACTGGCTTCTTTTTCCAACGGCATATCTCTACAGTAATCTCACGCTGTGAAGATAATATATTTCCAGGATGAAAATAAATGCCAAACAGCTTAACGGGTGGTCGAAATTCCGTTCTTTTGCAGATAGGAACCGATAATTTCACTCTTAAATTAGTCCCATGGTAGATAAATTACAGAAACAATACGACTAAATTTGCAATTCATAGAAATTATATTATTATAGTTTAATATTATACCAGTGTCTCTTGGAATCTATAGTAGGTACGTTCATCGAGTTTCCCTCGGCATCACCTTGCTATTGCATGAATTTCCGCATGAAAAAGGGGGTTGACCGGACACCCCCAATTTTTTTTCAAAAACACATACTAGAAAAACAATTCATAATTTTCATGTAAGTACAGCAGTAAAATGAAAATGTGTAGACATATTGAACACCATACAGTTTTGAAAATCTTTATTTGTCTTTAAAAATATATAGCTTAACTATTGGCAATACAGAGGAACTTGTTCTAGCTAGTTGTATGTATGTATGTGTGATTTTTGGGGTGACATTCACTGAGACCTAAAAGATCTATTGTGCCCCCTTACTTCTACTCAGTTTCTGAGGAGAGTCTCGGAAACTAGTAGTTCCTTTAGTCCTATTTCCCGGAGGAATTTTAGGATGTCTGCAGGCTTCAACTTAGGCAAATGTTCCTCTTATATCCAGTAATCTCCCAGATGCTGTGCTCTAGGATTCTGGAGTGCTGTGCAGTTGGAAAGTATGTGGATGGAGGTTTCTTCTTCCATTCCACAAAATCTGCATTCTTCTTCCACCACTATTTTTTCAGGTGCCCATTCAGGCGACAATGTCCCGTTAGGATCCCTGTTAAAACTCTTAGCGCAGTTTTACTTTGACTTATGCATTCTTTTGATCTCAACAGGTCATAGTCGCCCAGAAAAGTCTTTGATTGTATAAGCCCTACTAGATATTTCCAATGGTCAGATCTTCTCTTTTTCTCGGTTTTTCTTATTTCTTCCAATATTACATTGGGGCTGACTCCGCAAAAGGGTTCGGGCCCCCAGAAAGGTATTTCAGTACTCCTCTTTGCTAGTTCATCTACTATTTCATTTCCTTCTATTCCAGTGTGTCCTGGAATCCATAGTAAGGTGACTATGCTGTTCTCGCCTAGTTCATTGAGTTTGTCTAGGCATTCCCACACCATTTTGGAACTGATTACACAAGAGCTCAGTGCCTTAATGGCTGCTTGACTATCCGACATTATGATAATCCTTTGTTTTCTGTATCCTTTATCAATATTGAGCTGGGCGCACTTTCTTATGGCGTGGATTTCCGCTTAAAAGATACTTGGGGTTTTTCCCAAGCTTTCAGAGTGTTTGGTTCCTGGCCCGAACACTCCTATCCCAGTTCCTTCTATTGTTTTTGAGCCGTCTGTGTACCATTGAATGGCATTCTTTCCAAGTCTGGTAATGGTATTTGGATCCCATTCCTTCTTGTTGCTCATTTCCGTAACGAATTTCTTTGAAAAGTTATATTTTTTCATCATATCGGCTTGTGGCATGTCCCAGGCTGTCTGATTTCTAAGAAGTGAGGAGGTGTTTTTTTTTTAATGATTCCCTCTCTACTTAGTCTGTATCTTGTTCTCTCTGCAACACTTTCCACCACCATATGTAAAGGGGTGAGGTTGAGAATCACTTCCATGGCTGCCGTTGGGCATGTTCTCATTGCTCCTGTAATGCATATACAGGCTAGTCTTTGAATTTTGGAGAGGTTTTCTCTCGTCGGCAATAGGCTAGTTCTACTACACCAGGCAATGGCTCCATAAGTGATGATTGGTCTCACTATGGCAGTGTACATCCAGCTTAGGATTTTTGGGTTACAGCACCAGTTTGCTCCTGCCAGATTTCTGCACACCATTATAGCCATTTTTGCCTTGTATGTAATCTCCTTTTCGTGTTTGTTCCACAGGAGTTTACTGTCTAAAGTTAGTTAACCAAAAAAAAATTAATTTATTATTATTTTTTGCAAATACACAAGAAAAACGTGAAAAGTATTGACGATTGCAATATATTTTAAATTGGTCGAGGTCCACTGGTGACGTAAGCAACTTCCCACTCACCGACGAAAGATTTAAGCGAATAAGCAATCCTGTAGGGTGTATAATCGTTGGGTATTGGCTATGTGTCTTACGTCTTTTTTTACTGTCCCACTAACAGTTCTCATCAGGTCTGTTATAATTTTATAACCACCTAACTTCAAACTGACGGAAAATTAAAATAAAACTCCATATTATAATATGCAATAAGGTATATTATTGAATTAAATTAACCAGTATAATTAGATATAAAAGAACATAAGATTCCTTGAGCCAAATTGAATTCACAAAAGCTTTCTTAATACCCAATTATCTGCGACGTAATATATGTCTCTATTCTCTTCCATTCTACTTGAATGAATGGTGGATATAATATCTACTAAAATATTCAAACCCAAAGAAAATTCGATGTTCCAATTTGTCAAAATCTAGCTTTCTATTCTTCCTCAACTTAAATGGATTTCATGGAAATTTGAGATGTCAATTGCTCTCGAAACCATCCTTTCGCTATATTTTTAAAATAACTTCTTCCAGCTAAGCCATTTTCATACAATATACGATATCACGTTCCATGATATTTACACAATCTCATTTCCGTTCGATTCCAAACTGCAATATTCAGTGAAAATATATTTTCATAAAATTCAGGAAAATATTACATTCCAGCTCATTCTTATACAATAGAAGCTATAGTTTTGCTTCAGTGATATAATTCCCTCATAAAATTATAAACCATGGACTACGAATATAAATAGTGAATGAAAAAAGAGAGGGATAACTAAAATGACAACCCCATTTGCTCACTTGAAAATTTAAGCAGCAACTCTCTATTTGATTTACATCGTTCGTTGAAAAGGTCGTAAAAAATGCTTATTTTTGTAAACTGATAATTCCGCAGTAACTCCTGCGAGCTGTTTGCATAGTGTTACGCTTAGCGCCATTCACAACTAAAAACTTGGATATTTGAAACCATTCAATTGCCAACTATCTGAGAGATCGTGTACTTGGTGGCATCAAGACAAAGGTAGATACTTCCTCTTGTAAGACGCAGTCGAGTCGGATAGTCAAGCAGCCATTAAAGCACTGAGCTTTTGTGTAATCAGTTCCAAAATAGTGTGGGAATGCCTAGACCAACTCAATGAACTAGGCGAGAACAATATAGTCACCTTACTATGGATTCCAGAACACACTGGAATAGAAGGAAATGAAATAGCAGATGAACTAACAAAGAGGGGGACTGAAATCCCTTCTGGGGGCCCAAACCCTTTTGCGTAATCAGCCCCAATGTAATATTGGAAGAAATAGGTAAAGCCGAGAAAAAGAGAAGATCTGACCATTGGAAAGAGCTAGTAGGGCTTATACAATCAAAAACTCTTCTGGGTGACTACAACCTGTTGAGATCAAATGAATGCATAAGTCAAAGTAAAACTGCGCTAAGAGTTTTAACAGGTCTCAAAATAGTGGAGGAAGAAGAATGCAGAGTTCGTGGCATGGAAGAAGAAACCTCCATCCACATACTTTCCAACTGCACAGCAGCTCAGAATCCTAGAGCACAGCACCTGGGAGATTACTGGATAGAAGAGGA
>CAJUYG010000058.1:215427-265597 GCA_910591675.1 Galerucella calmariensis | reverse complement strand
ACCCCCAAAATACATACATACCCCTACTAGATAATTCCAATAGTCCCCTATTCTGCTTGAGTATACAACATGACATATTCCTTTGCCTTCTAAATATTTTATCAATACTGAAATATTTACCTTAAATTGGTTCTTCTTTAGTGCACTTATGTGATTCCCATGTAGATCCAGAGTTTTCAATTTCCTTAATGGTTGCAGACTCTCTGGTTGGGGTGTTGATAAATTACCATTTGCTATGTGCAGCCTTACTAAGGTTCCCACCAAGTCACTAGTTGAAAATGCGTCTTTCGGAAGATCGTTCATTTTATGTCCAACAATATTTAATACAGTAACATTACCTAAAATCTAAAACAAAATATCAGCAAAGGTCTATTGCTTGTAACTTGAATAATGTTACCTTGAAAGCTTTTGTGGGAAATTCAAACAAACTAGAATTTTTCAAATACAACTCGTTTAAAGTTTTATTTACTCCCAAAAATGTGTGCTCTTCGATTTTTTCTATTGGAGTGTCTTCGATTACCAGTGTTCTCACGTTTAGTTTGTATAAAAGACTTCCAAATAATCTAGCTGAAATATTGAACATAAAAAACTAAAGAAAACACGCTTAGAGCGCTTTCAGAGTAGACACTTATTTGTGGCCGGCCACTAGTGTCTGAAAAGAATCGCGCGGGTAAAAATATAGACGCATTCACACGAGGCACAGATAAGGAATAATGTATTTTTAGCCGCGCGATTCTTTTCAGACACTTTGTGGTCAAAGTAAAACTGCGCTAAGAGTTTTAACAGGGATCCTAACGAGACATTGTCGCCTGAATGGGCACATGAAAAAGCTCAAAATAGTGGACGAAGAAGAATGCAGATTTTGTGGCATGGAAGAAGAAACTTCCATCCACATACTTTCCAACTGCACAGCACTCCAGAATCCTAGAGCACAGCACCTGGGAGATTACTGGATAGAAGAGGAACATTTACCTAAGTTGAAGCCTGCAGACATCCTAAAATTTCTCCGGGAAATAGGACTAGTTTCTGAGACTCCCCTCAGAAACTAAGTAGAAGTAATGGGGCACAATAGATCTTTCAGGTCTCAGTGAATGTCACCCCAAAATACATACATACATACATACATACATACATACATACATACATACATACATACATACATACATACAAGACGCAGTCGAGGTATTGAATGGTAGGAGCCGTCCGTAACCCAGGGGTTACGTAAGGGCTTCGTGACTGAGGAGTGTCGCCTTTTAAATGTTCAGCTTATACTTGTGTGGCAGTTGACAATCGTTCCAAAAATCCAATATTCCAACACGGAAAGCGATAAAATCGATAGTGGAAAAACCCCTTTACAAAGTAAATTTTTTTCAAAAATTGCAGAGCACCTTCAAATTTTTACCACGTGCCGCCACTGCTCCCCATAGTAATTTGCCGACATTTAACGTGGCTGAAATATTAGATCCGAAATGTAATTATTAGATTCTAATTGAATATACAAGCCGAAAGAACTAAAAGACCTAAAATTTAATTATTAAACGTGCCAAATTATAAAACACTTTTGTTGCAAAGTTAATCAAATATTCTTTGGGAGTGCCTTAAACATTTCCCTTGCGTTTGTACCACAAAGCTTTCTCTTGTTTTAATTTTAGTATTTCCCATTTTGCAGCGAATATTATTTTAAATTCCCACAAATTGTTATCTTTGTTTTTAGCTTATTATGTATGCTATGCATGTTTTTTTCGACTTCCTGAATTTAATATTAATGAATAAACAACGTCAACAGAGTTGCTAGATGGTATTTCATAAATAAATAGGATATTGAAATGCAAATGAACCGAGAAAGCCATATTTTGGATATTACGTGGGGGTATGAGGGAACAAACCCTTAACTTCAAATTGTCGACTATATATCACTTATTTTGGATTGGTATATAGCCCGGGAAGTAGTTGTTGCTTCTTAGTTGAACGGTCACTATCTTTGAAATATATTTTTCAAAATATTTGTCTTTTCATCCGCTATTTTCTGTTTTCAGCCTAATCTCGACGTTAAGATTTCCTCAAAACCAAATCTACGTTATCCGTTAGAAATGGTTTGTTATAATCGATCCCCTTTTTTCAAAATTACTTATCGCCCATAACTCTACCGAGATAAGAGAACTCAGTTACCTCCTTCTACCAAAAAAGTCCTTTCTTAATGTTGATAGCATCATTGTTGTCGTCTCTTTTGCACTTTATTACTTCTACTGAACCCTTATTAACTCGAAGCCCATAACGTCTTGTCCTTTTCATCAATATAAAACTATATCTGGTGAATCTAATCTCCGTAAATTCATCCTCCTTTGACTATTAATCCGAAAAAGAATTTTTTCTTTATCTCAGAAACTAAAAGCAACGAAAATCGCTCCAAGGTTCTCCCTATTTCGGTCTACTCTCTCTACAATATTTATCTCTTCATTAAATACCATTCTAATAGTAATTTTTTGTTACAGGATATCGACTACGAGGGATTCCACAGATTTTTGGACACATTTTTGGAGGTGCGAACACCGGAAGAATTGTGTCGACATCTATTTTTATCATTCGTCAGACGTGGGGTGAAAGTAGAAGGTAACTTCAAGGAAATGACTGTACTTAGTTCAACGACAGCTTGTGCTCCTTTCACGTCGCATAACAAAGGTGGCTTTGCTTTTAATGCTTATAACCTTTTATCAATAATAATTAAGCAATTTACTTTGTGTGAATGTGAATTAACGAAGTATAAAGTAATTTTATAGAGAATAATGAAATTTTTAAGATACAAGGGGCCATAATCTTGTTACATAACTGTTGGACGTCATAATGTATGTATGCGATATTCACTGAGACCTAAAAGATCTATTGTACTTCTACTCAGTTTCTGAGAAGAGTTCCTTTAGTCCTATTTCCCGGACTAATTTTAGGATGTCTGCAGGCTTCAACTTAGGTAAATGTTCCTCTTCTATCCAGTAATCTCCCAGGTGCTGTGCTCTAGGATTCTGAAGTGCTGTGCAGTTGGAAAGTATGTGGATGGAGGTTTCTTCTTCCATGCCACAAAATCTGCATTCTTCTTCCTCTACTATTTTGAGATTTTTCAGGTGCCCATTCAGACGACAATGTCCCGTTAGGATCCCTGTTAAAACTCTTGGCGCAGTTTTACTTTGACTTATGCATTCATTTGATCTCAACAGGTTGTAGTCACCCAGAAGAGTCTTTGATTGTATAAGCCCTACTAGATCTTTCCAATGGTCAGATCTTCTCTTTTTCTCGGCTTTACCTATTTCTTCCAATATTACATTGGGGCTGATTCCGCAAAACGGTTCAGGCCCCCAGAAAGGTATTTCAGTCCCCCTCTTTGCTAGTTCACCTGCTATTTCATTTCCTTCTATTCCAGTGTGTCCTGGAATCCATAGTAAGGTGACTATATTGTTCTCGCCTAGTTCATTCAGTTGGTCTAGGCATTCCCACACTATTTTGGAACTGATTACACAAGAGCTCAGTGCTTTAATGGCTGCTTGACTATTCGACATTATGATAATCCCTTGTCTTCTGTATCCTTTATCAATATTGAACTGGGCGCACTTTCTTATGGCGTGTATTTCTGCTTTTTCCCAAGCTTTCAGAGTGTTTGGTTCCTGGCCCGAACACTCCTATCCCAGTTCCTTCTATTGCTTTTGAACCGTCTGTGTACCATTGAATGGCAGTCTTTCCAAGTCTGGTAATGGTATTTGAATCCCATTCCTTCTTGTTGCTTAATTCCGTAACGAATTTCTTTGAAAAGTTATACTTTTCATCATACCGTCTTGGCATGTCCCAGGTCCCAGGTTGTCTGATTTCTAACAAGTGAGGAGGTGGTTTTTTTAATGATTCTCTCTCTACTTAGTCCTGGACGTCATAAACTCTTAGGCCCATTCTATACAGACTATTTAAACGCAGTTTAAACCTTTTGAAAACGCCAAGTGACTGGTAAGCAATAAAGGAGTGTCTATACGTGCTTTTTCACTGCCTATTTTAAACGAGATCATTTAAATGGCTAAAACGAAAAAGCTTGTCCTATTGGATACAAAAATAAACCCTTTGTTACAATTGATGTGGGATTTTCCTCTTTTCCTAAGAAAGAAAATACTAAAGGGACAAGCTGTGAAATTGGATCACAGGAAATGGACTTTTCTTGTATTTACATCATCAATTTTTAAGTGTTATTTTACACTTTAGAAAATTCAGCTTCGTAAAATCTACAATTCAACCTGGTTACTACATTTCCGGGCCTTAAACATTAAGGAAGATAAATATTGTATACCACAAAAATTTCAAATAGCAGCAATTGTTGATCTGCAAGTGATATTGTCCCATCTAATTACAAACCAGACCAGTAATTTAATGTATGTCGTGGCATATAGCTAGAAAAGTAGTTGTTTCTGTTTAGTGAACGGTGTCTGTTCTTTGAAAAGTATTTTTCAGAAACGTTTTAAGGCGTTGAAATAGTATTAAGATGCAGATCTCTTCAGACAAGTCCTAATTCTAAGATATTAACAGCACAAACGGAATTATTACCGATAGCAGAGCCGTGCGGTACTATGAAGCAGGGATGCGACAAATTCTATTTAGACTATCTAATCTAGACCATTGAAAGTCCGAATAAGTGAACATAAAAAATATATCAAAGATAGGGAGTTCTTTAAGTCGGGTATTTGTAAACATGCTTGGGAAGAGGGGCATAAACTTCAATGGGATTCGACAAAAATAATATTGAAAGAGCCCAATAATAAAAGACGAAAAATCAAAGAAAGTGCTTTGATACAACTAAATGCAGATAAATGTGTAGCTAGTATTTCAGCTGAATGTAGTCAAATTTGGTTACCAATGTTAGAAAGAGAAATTTTCAATAATCAATTACCTGTGTTATCAGGATAGCATCATAAGTTTTTATCCAGGTTTTCTTATGATTTATCATTGGAATAGTTGTTAATCGATACACACTTCAATACACAAAATCACCAAACTGAGTCATACATATTTTGAAAACAAAAATAATCATACACAAAAAAGTAACAACAAACGCGTTTTATTAACAACATTTCCAAAATAAGCGAAAAAAAGCGCTATCCCAATAAAAACCGCTCCTGGAACGTGCACTTCACTGGATTCCATTTCTAGTAGACTATCATATCTTTGGAATGTCATAAAATAATAGTATATTAAAGTATAAGTGGATATTAAGGTCTTTAAAACACGCGCGACTTTTCGAGCAGGACGGCGAAGCCGGAGTGCTCGAAATAGAGTTTAAAGACCAGTTATCCACGAATACTTTACGCTATTTTTTTTATTGGTGCACTTTGAAATTATAAATACTGGTCTATAACTACTACAACAACAAGAAATGGAAATCATAGATGGAAATAAGAACTAAATGTCAAATGGTTGAATTCGTGATGTACATGATGTATACCTTGCGTTGTCATGGAAATGAGAAAAACATAAACTAATTTGTATTTTGATGGAAGTTCAACCTTATTGAGTTCTGTGAATGTCAATTGTATTAATTTGAATACCATTTCCTAAGATTTGAAAAATCGAAATATTAATATTTCAAACAATACCAACGGCACTTTCCATTTTAATTTATGAATTTGACATTGTTAAATATTGTTCGAATAAAAGTTTTGACGTTACAAACTACTCCTGCCAGATCAATATTTAGATTGTCTAGTTATCATATTTTTTTCGTTGTCAGATAGGGACCAAAAATTATTTTATTATTAGTTAATCTTGACAAAGGTAGCTGGAATACCGAAACGTCGAAATAAAAAAATAAAAAACATTATTGTTGTTTGATTCCCAAAAAATAATAAATAATGCCACAAGGAACTTACAGAAGATATAATTTTCAAATATTCAAAATAAGAGGCGGCAGTTGGGAGGCATACATCACCCTGAAAAATATCACTGTACGACCCTGACCGATAGATTTTTGTGCTCATGGGTGTCTCAACTCATCCAGAGTATTTATTGTATCTGTCGACCAGGCTTTCGAAGGCTTTGGAGTCTAAGACAATCTGGAATACTAACAGTTGCTTAAGCAACTTGCTGGGAGTAAGGGAATGGTCGAAAATGAGATTGTTGATAGTTCCACAAATTAAGGAGATTGTATTCCTTGTTAATTTGATGTTTTGAAACTTGCATACATAAATTGAGGTGAAGCTGATAAAAAATAAAAACACTTATGTTATCGGAAGTTTCCAATGTACATGTAGATTTGAAATGGTATAAAAATTGGTATATAAAGATACCCAAGTTATAAATTTTGATTCTAAAAAAACATGCACGTATCCTGAATAATATATATATACAAAAATAAATATTGATGTGTGCCTCGATGTCGTAATTCAAGGAGATATCCCTATAAATTATTTTTAACACTACCTAGAAATATGAGAACACGATGTCTAGAGACTATAGAGTTAAAAGTAACACATCTTTTGCCCATAAAATGAAAAAATGCGTTCGTGAAAATCATTTTAATGAAAGTATTAGGAAATAAAAAGGATCAACATTTTTTTTTCAACTAAAATATGGCTGGAAAAAGCTGTACTTTTATTTTTATCACATATTTTCTTTTGAAAATCTCTCTCGCACCTTTCAAAGTAATACGAAGATCTAACCCGAAGCAACACTGATAACGTTCATTAAAAGTCGACTATTAATGACGCTCGCTCTTAAATTCAATCGAATTAATTTAAACGCCCTTGGAAACTGCTCTTCGGAAAAGCTTATTGATGCAACCTGATGCAAACAATCTTATGCCTTGAGCTTCTACTAATTGGAATCATTTCCATTAAACGCCATCTGATTTTGTAGCTTATAACAACTTTATGTTTTCATTGCAAGTTTATATATAACTCGTGTGTCAATATTTATGATTGTACTTGTTGCTTGTAAAGGAAATCATCACAATCCTTTCTGTCACCAACAATAATTCATTTTTCAAAAAAGATTTACGTTGGGAAACATACATTTAAATATCAAAGAAAACATACCCTACATTTTTCACACTGATAGATGTTATCTGTCTCGCTTTCCTTTTATGCTACTCTCTGCTAAATTACATACATTTTTTTAATAAAACTGCAATCATTGTATATAGACCAGTGCCGAAGCCTTCAAAAATAGTAAAAAGTGAAAAAAAATAATAGTAGAATAAAACCCATTAGAAAAGAAGGGGAATATGATATAATTGAAGATAAAAATAAATTACGGGCGATCTGAGTTCGGGAAGTGGGTGGGGGTGAGTTTTTAAGGGTAAAAAATTGTTTATCTCGATTTCCGGCAAAACTACAAGCCCTTCGGGAAAAAAAATGAATGGCAAAGTTGTGAGTAATAAAATGCTTCACAACTTTTGTATTCACAATTTTTGCACATAACCTCAAAATGTATGTGAAAAACTCAAATAACACAGTTTTTGGTTTTTTATTGGAACTTTAGCTCTTGACGTCAGGTTATGTTTGAGCGACCAGGGGTCGCAACGCAAAAGATCCGACCGTTACGTTACGTTATGTTATGTTACGTTGCTTCGTTATGTGCCTTGATTGCGTGCGTGTGCTCTCTCCTGAGTCTCTCTCTCGTTTACGAAGCAGCGATTCATATGCTTCGACCGGGAATCGAACCCGGGCCGCCCGCGCGGAAGGCGAGCATTCTACCACTGAACCACCGATGCTATATTAAAATTCTATGCAAAGCTGGTATTCGCAGTGCTGGTGATCTACTTGAATTTGTTCGGATAAATTTTTACTATTATTTACATTTTTTTTTTTGCGCGATTGATCTTTTTTGTTTATTTACAGCATGGGTTGTCAGGACGGTAGGTTGTGTTTACTGGTTTCTAAGTTTAACACGTCGGTAAGTGATTTACTTACCGTTCAGACGTCGAAAAGTAATAAATAATAATAATATAATATAATAATAATAAATAAAAAACAATTTCACCAAAATGCAAAATATTTTTTAAACTGATCGAGAAGTATAAATGTCACTTTTGACATTCCGTTCATTTCGAAGAAATTTAAATTATTTTATTCGGAATTTATTTCAATATGATCGCGCAAAAAATGGTATAAGCATCTCGAACGTTAAGGGTGATTACAACGTTTGCATGTAGATTGGACAAAATGATAGGAGGATTAACGGGTCTAGCACATT
This sequence comes from Galerucella calmariensis, assembly GCA_910591675.1. Taxonomy (NCBI): domain Eukaryota; kingdom Metazoa; phylum Arthropoda; class Insecta; order Coleoptera; family Chrysomelidae; genus Galerucella; species Galerucella calmariensis. The sequence continues at coordinate 257,383 of CAJUYG010000058.1, read as the reverse complement.
TACTTTTCGAAATACAGGGTGTTGAAAATTTGAAAACTTGAATGCTCAATTCGATAACTTTAAAATGGATGGATAAATTGATTTTGATTTGACATTTGGCAGCTTGTTTTTTTAAATGTAAAAGGGCATATTTTGATAGAAATAGTAGTTTGTGCAACTAGTGTGGATATGATGGCCATATCGCACGAGGACGAAGTTTAAGCACGACGCCGTAGGCGGAGTGCTCAATCGTTCAAGTGCGATATGGACAATCCACACGAGTCGAACAGCATATTTCTTATACGACTCATTTAAGAAAAAATCTAGGAAATAAAAATTTCTATAAACTGTAATATAACTTCAAATTAAATATTTAACAATTCAATTTTATGTTTCCACTAATTTTTTTCTGGTAAACGTACAGTTCTTGAATGTCCAATTTGTATAATACTACGGTTTCCCTTTTTAAATATACGATGCTGTTATAAGTAGATGTTGCCAGTCGGACTCCCTCATGAAGGGTACCGTACCATTATCTATAATAATGAGTATTCTGCTAAATATTTCAAACGTCTACCTGTTGTCGTTATTAATATCAAGCAGAATAATTATTTAAAAATAAAATTAACAATTAAAAAAAGCTTCTTCACGGGGAATCGAACCCGGGTCTACCGCGTGAGAGTGGTTTGCTTACTACTCGACCACCGAGGAATATGCAAATTGTTTATCTATAACGTCAGATGTATTACATAATTTTTGCTTAAAAGGAACTAAAGCTCCTACCGTGTGTTCCGCGACACGTTCTACCTTTTTTCTATTATTTTATTGATAAAAATCGAGTCTATACTTCTTCACTCGCCCTAGATTTCTTGGAAAATGCCCTGTATAAAAAAACTCAACCAACTGTTGTAAACTCGATCTCTCATAGTTAACTGGAAACCCCTTATCCACCTGTACTTACTGGAAGCTTGTTTATATAACGATAGATGTCGTGATTGTTTCTAAAGTACTGGTGCTTGCTATACATCAAAGATTTTCCAAGTGTCAAACCAACTAGAATTTACCATTAAACATAATAATGATCCCATCTATTTGTTGCAAGATTTATATCGATAATTGGGTAGTGAAAACGTCGTTTTGTCCCGATAAGCAGAGAGGGTTTTAAGGGATGTACAGAAGTCGCGAACAAGCCATCAATAAGGAATGTCTTACAGTCAATTTGTTAAAAGTTTTAACATTTTCCCATTATTTATTATACAATAAAGTCAAACTTCTCTTCTTTTCACCTTCAAACAACCCTTTAACGATTTAAATTACAAATATATTGAAAGCTTACCTCTATATTTGATTGTTAATTTGAAACAATGTTCTATTTTTAGCTTATAATCATGTGTAGATATTTATTCACGTCATTTCACTCAAAATAGAAGTATGAACGCTTGAACAATTCCTAGTGAAATTAATGTTTGAAGGGTCGTAATCATATCCACCTTCTGCGACGTCTAGTCTATAGATTTCCTCTTGTAGTTTGTTGTTTGTCAAATGACGATCTTCTCTTTTCTTGACGTGTCACCTATTTTCTTCTCTTAGTTCAGATACCTGGTTAGGTTTCCGTAGTCCTCTTGTCCTTCGTAAAGGATATTTACTACGAGCCTGCTTCGGATGGTAATAAGTCTTGTCTTTATCTCTAATCAATGTATATCCTTCCAAACTGAGCTCCTGCTGGGAACGCTCTTAATCACATTTTTAAATCATAGTATGATGTGTAACATTTAGCCAAGGCAAAAACTTTATTATTCAACAAGGGTAGATTCCAAATCTACCAGAAATAGAAAATTGTGTGACTTGTTTAGTGATTTGTATCGTTCAGTCACGAAATATTTAAAAATATATATATTATTAGATAACACGTCAGGTTCTACTCATAGTATATAGTTTAACTTGAATAAAAATTTGTAGAATTATTCTGCGACGTCTTTAGAATAAATTTTGCTCAAAATTTCGTACCTAATCGATATTTTTTGATGTACAAAGTCTAGTTTTGTAAATCTTTTGACTTTTTCTGTAAAATTGTGAAAATATATGCACGAAAAACGTTATTTCCCCTAATATCACACCCTTCTCACCTCGTTAAACAATTTTCCGCAACAATTTTAGAGATCGATTTTGTCATCTTGTCAAGCAAAATCAGCCACCAGGGGAAAAACTATGTAAAATGGTAATTTTCAGGAAAAATTTCCTGGACTATAAGCTGAATATCGACAATTGATTTTCAATGATTGTTGTTTTTGCTCTTTTCCAATTTTCTTTTAAACCTTTCTCACTTTTTTAATAAACATATCTATCTGTTGCTGATACCCAGTCACATCTTGACTCTATCTTAAGAATTCTACCCCAAAAATACCTCATTCGACACTGCATTAAAAAGTCACAGTCAAAGACAATGCATACAAAATGTGTTTCCGTACATGCAACACACAAAAGCAAAATCTCTTTGAACGGAGAATTCTTTGGAAATAAATGTAGCCGCGTACTGCAATATTTCCTTACCCTTTGCAACTAAACCACGTGAAATGGAGCAAATTTAATCAGTGCATTTAAATGTATAAACTTTTCCACGAAGTTACGAAGCATGAAAAGTTCCTGCATCGAAACAGAAACGTACTATACAGATTTTTATAAGCGCCGTAGCAATTGTATAAATTATCCACATCAGATAGGGTTGATGTAATGAAAAAGGAGGTTGCCAAAATGGATTAAAAGTGTTAAAAATGCTTATCTTCCTCCACAAAAATCCAGAGGATTATGTGACCTTGTGTAACCTTGGATTCCAATCATGGGTATTATATAGATACAATATATTGTGATGTTTTTCTTATTTATTTAAACTGTTTTTACCGTGGGATAAAATTATATACTCACTTTATTAAAGACTTACACACTATAATAAACTTAATTTATATACATACTACTTAATGTCTATTAATTTATCTACACTCGGTATAATAATTGTCCTAATTTATCTTCAACACTATTTATATTCACTTTCTGTTCACTCACTGTATACTGAAACTGTTTACCGATTCACTGTATACTGAACAACTCCCCATTCACTCGAAAACCCGCGTATATATACTCCTTTTGCGAATCTCTAGAAAATTCTTGAATATACCACCTTTGCGTATACTTCATAATTCGGGAACATTCGAGTTAAACCATTGGCTTTGTTACGCTTCGAGAAACTTTCTAGAAAGGTCGCATTCATCGTTTGCGACAGGACCGGCTTCGGAATCAGTGAGTTCGTAACAATATTTTCTACTAGAACATTCCAAACACTTTTGTGGCTAATGTTGAGGAATTTTTATTTTATTTTCGATAATAATTTGAAGAACCTTATCTTCGAACTGGGTAGTTCTAGCAGAATATTCCTTGATTTTTCAAGAGTTCCAGATTCTGGTAAACGAAGTAGCAATTTAGTAAACGGGGTAATCTTAGGCCTAAATGTTTTCCAGTTTATATAAAATTTGATCTAAACCGAATACATTTTTGGCACACACTTCTATAATAAGCATTCTATTTTTTACAGGATCTACACCGAACGTTAATCCATCAGGAGATACTCAAAAACATACCGAGGAAAAATCCACGAATTATGGAGAAATGCTGGTTGAAAAGATCCATGGAATTAGTGAAAAATTACTAGGTCATCACAGGTCGGATAGTGATTGTTCAACAAGGGGAAAGACAGGTACGATCTATGTAGAGAGTTGATCCTGAGATAAAGCCACAACTTTTTTACCCCATCTCACAGTTTCAAATCAAAAAGTTCAATTGCCCCAATACCTCAAAATCCCCATCTCTATCTTAGCTTATGTTCCCCATAAGTCCTACCTAACGATAGAATCAGTCTATACAATACAGGGTAGCGAGAAAGTCTGGCACCAAGTCATTTTCTTCGAAAAGAATTAACATATAATTATCAAATTTTGTGGCTTTAAATGTTATTGTATTCTTCGTTTTTTTTGGCAGCTCCTCTCAAAAACGAAGAATACAATACTGTTCATAACCCTAAAATTTGATAATTATATGTTTATTTTTGTAACTTTAGTTCTTTACGTCAGGTTATGTTTGAGCGACCGGGGGTCGCGACGCAAAAGATCTGACCGTTACGTTACGTTGCTTCGTTATGTGCCTTGCTTGCGTGTGTGTGCTCTCTCCGGAGTCTCTCTCTCGTTTACGAAGCAGCGATTCATATGCTTCGGCCGGGTATCGAACCCGGGCCGCCCGCGTGGAAGGTTGTCAGGACGGTAGGTTGTGTTTACTGGTTTCTAAGTTTAACACGTCGGTAAGTGATTTACTTACCGTTCAGACGTCGAAAAGTAATAAATAGCATAAAAACAATTTCACCAAAATGCAAAATATATTTTTTGACATTTCGTTCATTTCGAAGAAATTTAAATTATTTTATTCGGAATTTATTTCAATACGATCTTGCAAAAAATGGTATAAGCATCTCGAACGTTAAGGGTAATTACAACGTTTGCATGTAGATTACTCTCGTAAAATTGGACAAAATGATATGAGGATTAATGGGTCTAGTACATTTACTTTTCGAAATACAGGGTGTTGAAATTTTGAAAACTTGAATGTTTTAATTCGATAACTTTAAAATGGATGGATAAATTGATTTGACATTTGGCAGGTTGTTTTAAATGTAAAAGGGCATATTTTGATAGAAATAGTAGTTTGTGCAACTAGTGTGGATATGATGGCCATATCGCACGAGGACGAAGTTTGAGCACGACGCCGTAGGCGGAGTGCACAATCGTTCAAGTGCGATATGGACAATCCACACGAGTCAAACAGCATATTTTTTCTATGACCCACTTAAGAAAAAATCTAGAAAATAAAAATTTATATAAACTGTAATATAACTTGAAATTGAAAATTTTACAATTCAATTTTATGTTTCCACTAATTTTTTTGTGGTAAACGTACAGTTCTTGTATGTCCAATTTGTATAATGCTACGGTTTCCCTTTTTAAATATACGATGCTGTTATAAGTAGATGTTGCCAATGGGACTCCCTCATGAAGGGTACCGTACCATTATCTATAATAATGAATATTCTGTTAAATATTTCAAACGTCTACTTGTTGTCGTTATTAATATCAAGCAGAATAATTATTTAAAAATAAAATTAACAATAAACAAACTTCTTCACGGAGAATCGAACCCGGGTCTACCGCGTGAGAGTCTTGTTTGCTTACAACTCGACCACCGAGGAATATGCAAATTGTTTATCTATAACGTCAGATGTATTACATAATTTTTGCTTAAAAGGAACTAAAGTTCCTACCGTGTGTCCCGCGACACGTTGTACCTTTTTTCAAAGAAAAAGACTTGGCGCCAGACTTTATCGCTACCCTGTATATATCACCCATCTTAAACTACCAGTATTTATGTTCCCAATTATAATTAACTGAAATATATTAGATATAAAATGGAACAAATATATCATCAATTAATACGCAATAAACAGACTTAGTGTTGAGAGACCGTTTACTTTTAGAAGTCTAATACCCATTGATTTGTTTTCTTTGTTTCAGGAACGGTCCATCCAATGTTGACGGTAACACACACCTCGTATTCCTGTCACGAAGTTTTAGGAAAAAAGAGCTCAGATTCATCCCCGTCTCACAGTCAGATATCAAGGAATTCGTCCAAGAAGTCCAATAACTCTCTTCTAGTAAATAACGGGAAACTCGAAGGTATTTTTTTCTCTTCTTTTAAAACGCTTTTATCTATCCGCTATATTTATTGATATTCGAAATACAATTTGACAACCGCATTGCGATTTTTTTGAATATAAAAAAGGATATTTTCATTGTATTAAACGTGTAGATTCGAAAATAAAGAGAAGCACATAATTTACGGTTTCTAACCATTTTGAATGATTGATGGATTGTCAGTTGATATACTTGAATGTATGAAGAACTGCCGGAAAAATAAAACAGCAATTGGTTTGATGAGCGACGAATTTACTGCAGTATCCATGTGTACACAATGCCGTGTTGAAGTTGAAGGTTATAAGGCTCAATAAAATTGTATCATAATATCCATTGTATAACATTCCATGCCAAAATTCGATGGGAGTGCATGTAATGCATAACATCGAGATGGGAAACAAAAATTTATTAAATAATGTTTATAAAACTAGTTCATCGTCATTTATTTACTTCAAAAGGTGAACTATTTATTAAATTCAAATTAAATCCTTTTAATTATTAGTTGTAGCCAAAAAGATTTCACATACTCTTGAGATACAAAGACTTGACATATAGGGGGGGGGTTTATCTGATAAATTTCTATGTATGTATGTATTTTGGGGTGACATTCACTGAAATTGAATAGATGAGGCTTTTACTTGATGTAGATCCATAGTAAATTATGAAATCAAACAATTTTATTTTGTTAAATCTACATTATATTTAACCTTAAAGTTGTGACGCTTTCAACGGAAAGGTTTAAAGCAGTAAAGAGGGTTTGATTATGGGCAACCCTCTCAGTCCCCTATTATCAGAAATTTTCATGGATAATATAGAAAAGATAATTCATAAACACCCCCTTAGTAAAAAATTTGTTTACTGGCAACGATATGTAGATGACATTTTAGCTTACTTCACTGGTACTACGAGACAATTAGATAACTTCATTACTCACATTAACTCAATACATAAAAATATGAAATTTACAGTAGAAATTGAACAAAATAAGTCCATAAACTTTCTAGATCTTACAATTTCAAATATAAATAATAGACATGACTTTTCTATATTTCACAAACCATCACATACAGACATTACAATTCATAATAGTTCAGTCCACCCAATCAGTCATAAATTAGCAGCTTTCAATAGTATGATACATAGACTTTTAACAGTTCCATTGAATATTGACAATTACAATAAAGAACTAAATATAATAAAACAAATAGCGATCCAAATTTAATTGACAACATCATAAATAAAAAGATACGAACATACTCTAGATCAAGTATTTCCTTCTGATAAAAACAAAAATAACCAATTTAAAAGCTTAACTTACTTTGGAATACCATTCTTAAAAATAAAATCATTTTTATAAACTTTAGACTTGAATATTTGCTTCAAAACTGACAACAATTTATCCAAATTCATTAAAAACAACAAATCCAAATCTTCAAAACTAAATAAATCAGGAGTTTATAAATTAAAATGTGGTAATGACGACTGTGATAAAATTTATATAGGTAGAACTTTTAGGAATTTTAAAACTAGAATTTCAGAACACAAACGTAGTTATGACAACCAAAAATCAGATTCCAACTATTCAAATCATTTATTAGCAAACCAACACTCTTTCGATTCAAATTTTGAAATTTTGCATATAGAAACTAAATCCTTCAAATTAAATCTTTTAGAAGCACTAGAGATAAATAAAAACAAATATTCAGATAATCTTCTTAACGACCAACTTGATATTAACAATTCTCCCTTATTAAACCTTTTTACCTAGAAAGGTTCCTGTAGGATTGTTGTGAATGAGTTTCCAGGTAAACTTGTTAAATACTTTAGTTAATCCCATATTTAGACAAATTCATTTCATTTCCTTGTAAATAGATTATAATTTTATTGTTAAATATCCGTATAATTTAGTATTAAGGCACTCTGTATAAATTGAAAATTTCTCATTATACCTCCATTCGTTTGAAAAGGCTACTGTGTTAGCGAAACGCGTCACAACTTTAAGGTTAAATATAATGTAGATTTAACAAAATAAAATTGTTTGATTTCATAACATTCACTGAAACCTAAAAGATCTATTGTGCCCCCTTATTTCAACTTAGTTTCTGAGAAGAGTCTCAGAAACTAGTAGCTTCTTTAGTCCTATTTTCCGGAGGAACTTTAGGATGTCTGCAGGCTTCAACTTAGGTAAATGTTCCTCTTCTATCCAGTAATCTACCAGGTGCTGTGCTCTAAGATTCTGAAGTGCTGTGCAGTTGGAAAGTATGTGGATGGAGGTTTCTTCTTCCATGCCACAAAATCTGCATTCTTCTTCCTCCACTATTTTGAGCCTTTTCAGGTGCCCATTCAGGCGACAATGTCCCGTTAGGATCCCTGTTAAAACTCTTAGCGAAGTTTTACTTTGACTTATGCATTCATTTGATCTCAACAGGTCGTAGTCACCCAGAAGAGTCTTTGATTGTATAAGCACTACTAGGTCGTTCCAATGGTCAGATCTTCTCTTTTTCTCGGCCTCACCTATTTCTTCCAATATTACATTGGAGCTGATTCCGCAAAAGGGTTCAGGCCCCCAGAAAGGTATTTCAGTCCCCCTCTTTGCTAGTTCATCTGCTATTTCATTTCCTTTCTATTCCAGTGTGTCCTTGAATCCATAGTAAGGCGACTATATTGTTCTCGTCTAGTTCATTGAGTTTGTCTAGGCATTCCTACACCATTTTGGAACTGATTACACAAGAGGAAAGAAAGAAAGGGAAAGCTTTATTGAAGGCGCCGCCAAAGGCAGTATGCTAATAAAAAATTATTGCACCTTTATTGTATTTTCCAGCCCCCAAAACCCCTCCTTATATACGCCCCTGCCCTGTTGTACGCTTTCTGTTATTGTCTATTACTTACGAATAAAAAATATTAAAAAAATCTCATTCTACACCAGACATTTCCCATTTTTATTCGTGCACTCAACAAAATGTATGTTGTCAAGATTCTGTCTCACAAAATAATACGTTGTAGTGCTATTTAAGAACTGTGAGGTATTTTTTTTTTTAATATATTTTTCTTTAAAGAAATGAGGCACATCGTGAGGAAGACAAGTATGCTAGATGTGAGCCAACTAAAAGTATCTCTGAAGGATATTGTTTGTTACCTGTCACTTCTAGAAGCAGGCCGACCAGAGGATAAATTAGAATGTAAGTATAACGTTTGAATTTAGCTAGTCTATAACTATAATTAGTTCAATAAATGATTTACTACAAATTTTATCCTCTGTATTTATTTCAGTTTATAATAGCTGCAGTGCTGCTTAGCTCCCAAAAAAATCTTCTAGTTAACTAAAATATTGCCTATTATAATATATTTTCGCGTGATTGTTGATATATTATATAGCTGGGCCATACGAACGTGCTCTGCGAGCTCTTTCAAACACCCGCGCTGCACACTTCTCCCCCTTGATGGTCTAAAACTAACCGTGATTTTAACTGCATTTACTTCAGCGCAGCGGACAAATCTAATGTATTTAGTTGAAATATGTAATAGATAACACTTGATAACACTTTTCAGTTATGTTTCGACTTTACGACACAAATGGAGATGGAGTTTTGGACACCAACGAAATGGACTGTATAGTGAATCAAATGATGACAGTTGCTGAGTACCTGGGCTGGGATGTTTCCGAACTGAAACCAGTAAGTAGAATATTACATTGTATTGGGTTTTTTTTTGAATAAGCTAACTTAAGAATGTGAATTCCAGATTCTTCAGGATATGATGGTGGAGATAGATTACGATGCTGATGGTACAGTTTCGTTGGAAGAATGGAAACGAGGAGGTCTCACGACAATACCGCTCTTGGTATTGCTTGGTCTCGACTCGAACGTTAAAGAAGATGGAAATCATTTATGGAGATTGAAACATTTTAGCAGACCTGCTTATTGTAATCTATGCTTAAATATGTTAGTTGGATTGGGAAAGAAAGGACTGAGTTGTGTTTGTAAGTAATCACTAAGTTTCATTTCCAAGTCCAGCTTTTTTTATGTAGCAATTCAACCTGGTACAAGAAACCGCACAATGGCCAAGCAGTTGCACTTGCTTGAAAATAAATATTTTTATTTATTTTTTAGTTTGCAAGTACACGGTCCATGAACGGTGCGTTGCTCGAGCCCCGGCAAGTTGTATTGCAACTTATGTGAAGAGCAAAAAGTCTTGCCAAACATTGCAGCACCACTGGGTGGAAGGTAACTGTCATGGAAAATGCGCTAGGTGTAGAAAACCGGTGAAGGCTGGTATTACTGGATTACACTGTCGATGGTGCCAAATAACCGTGAGTATTAATAATCCCCAAGGAAATGCCTACCAACCAAACCAACCTCAAGCTCCCCGTTACTCCCTCCTCGGAATCACTACCCTAGCATACTCCAAGGCTGGCGGCGGTCCATCACACACTCTCCATCATTTACTCCCTTCTATCACTCCTACCTTTCACATGCCTTCTCTTTCCTAATCATGCTCTTCACTAGATTAATCTGTAACACCCTCCATCCATCCTCTACTTTTTTTCTTCCCGCGGTCTGCTTTCTCCTTCCTCCTATATGCCCAGACTCGTCCACTCTGAGTGGTCGAGAGGGTTTTCCCTCCCCGTCTTCATCCACTCCCTTCCTTCCCCTACTACATTCTGTTTCCCCTGGCTTGTGTCCCCTTTCCCCACAATAAAGGAAGGCCTGCCGACAGTCTCTGGTCATGTGCTCCACGCTCTTACATAGCCAGCATTCCCTTATATTCACCACTCTTTTGGCCTTACACCCCGCTACCTGGTGGCCCTTCACTCCACATCCAAAGCATCTGCCCTCCTTTCTTCCCTCTACAATATTTACCCTATTCCAGTCCAACGTAATCTCCCGTTTTCCTAGTAAGGCTTCCGCGGAAACCTTTTCTCGTCTAGAGATTAGCGAACTTTACATCCAGCCACTGAGCATTGGTGAATAAAATTGTAACCGAGCACAAAATTTGGTTTATATTTTTATTTTTTCTTCCAGTTACACAATAAATGTGTTTCCCAAGTGAAAGCTGAATGTGGACTTGGAGAACACGCCGTCCATATTTTACCACCAGTCTCCATTTATCCCATTGTCTTGGATCGACAAAGATCCGTACAAAAGCGGGGATCTAAATACGGACATGATAATGTAAGTTGAAAGTATATTCACGATGTTTACATACAAAAAAACCTATAGAAGTGAAAGTTTATAGGATGACCTTGAATTTAAAATTGAAGTTTCAAACCCATCCACCCATCCAGTGTATTAAACTTGAGCAGAAAAATAGACCAATTGTTTCGAGAAATACCTTACCTTTAAAGCGAAGCATAAATCAGTTTCTATATATAAGTATTCATAAAATGTTTTAATACTTTTATAAAATATCGTACGCCATTGGTAAGTTTGTGACAGTTATCTGCCATGTTTCCTCACCCCTTAGCCATGCCGCGGAGCTTCACTTCAGTTAGGTTTGCCAAACTATAATTCTTCATTAGTGCCTGTTATCTAGATGCAAAAAATTTTATACATTCATTATCATCCATCTACATTAAAATTTTCTCTTTAGATATTATTTTGTAGGGTTCCATATCACAAAACAAACAGCCTGCCTTGTCATTCCAAATCACCACGTCCCCGAGTTCCGTGCCTCTTTTGGTTTTCATTAATCCCAAATCAGGAGGTCGGCAAGGTTCAAGAATCCTTAGAAAATTTCAATACATACTCAACCCAAGACAAGTACATATCCTGGGAAGTGGTAACGGTCCTATGGCGGGACTAAGTATGTTCAAGGACGTTCCCAACTTTAAAGTTGTGTGTTGTGGAGGAGACGGAACCGTTGGATGGGTGTTAGAAACTATGGGTAAGTTTTGCATTACAATGATGTGATATTAAAATATGAATAAATATTGTTTGCTAGATAAAATCGAATTGGAGTGTCAGCCAGCGGTGGCAGTGATCCCTTTAGGAACTGGAAATGACTTAGCGAGATGCCTTCGATGGGGTGGAGGATACGAAGGGGAGTCGATACATAAAATGTTACACAAAATCGCTAGAGCGTCTTCGGTAATGCTTGATAGATGGATGGTGGATTTATATGATACTTCACCTCCTGATCCAGATCAGAAGATACCCGATACTAGAATACCATATAATATTATCAATAATTACTTTTCTATAGGAGTTGTAAGTATGCTGGATAATTAATTTTTTCAAAAACACGGAGCTCCAAACAGTTTTTTTCAAATTTATGTTCTCCCACCTTTTATTTAACTAAATACAACTGAAAAATTCTTGTTTTCTGACTTGCGCTATCTAGCGGTCTTTCTACGAATCTAAAAATAATTTCAAAGGTTCTCTGTCTGTTGGCAGCTTCCTTAAAGTTATTTTTAACCCACGCCAGAAACATGCTGGTTATTGAATCATCCGCTAGATGGAAACCTTATATTCATGTTTTTAGGATGCTGCTATTTGTGTTAAATTTCATCTAGAACGAGAAAAGAATCCAGAAAAATTCAATAGCAGAATGAAAAATAAGCTCTGGTACTTTGAATACGCAACTTCAGAACAGTTTTCGGCGTCTTGTAAAAACCTACATGAACATATTGAAATTACTGTAAGTACTTTACTTTTATGCAGTACCTACCACATAATAATCAAATCTAAACATTCTAGTGTGACGATCAAAGTTTGGATCTTGCCAATGGACCACCGTTACAAGGAATAGCTTTATTGAATATTCCGTATACGCATGGGGGAGCTAATCTTTGGGGAGAACATCTTTCCAGTACAAGAAGAAAAAAGTCGAAAAAAAGACAGAAGGAATTGAGTACAAGCAGTTTCAACTCCGTAGATCTAAGCGTAGCAATACAAGGTACAGACAACCAATCAAATATTTTATATTCATAACAAATTATTTAAAAGTTTCTTGACATATACAGTGTGTCGCATTTAAGATGAAGACACTCCCATATTTTCGCTGCTTGAAGAATTACAGATTCAGATTTTTGTAGAGTCATACAGATTGATGGGCCACATTTCTTGAAATAGTCAACTGAAATCTGAACTTTAAACTCAACATACTACGATTTCACAAACAGGACCGCTTCTCGATATTTTGCTTCGCGTTAGAGATATCGAAAAAAATTATTAAAAAAAGTTGTTCAGAATATTATGTTAACCCCACAAACCAAATTTTATCAAAAAATCCGCATTTTTAATTTTTTCATTTTTTGGTCCTAGTATACAAAATTATAATTTATTTTGATAATTATTGTGCCCTGGAAATTGAAATCTTGACACGGTGTAATGTATTCAAATATTTTAGTAAAGTAAACTGCACTTTCAAAGGAATATTGATCAAATTGAACAATATCTTGTAATAATAAATGTGGGTGGGCAAAAAAATTGAAAAATTAAAAATGCGAGTTTTGTGATGAATTTCGGTATGTGGGGTTGAAATGATATTCTGAACAACTTTCTCGAATATATTTTTTCGATATTTTTTACGCGAAGCAAAATATCGAAAAGTGACCCCGTTTGTGAAATCGTAGTAGGCTGATATGAAAGTTCAGATTTCAGTTGATTAACTTAAAAGATGTGGCCCATCAACATGTATGACTCTGCAAAAATTCAAATCTGAAATCTTTCAAACAGGGAAAATATGGGGGTGTCTTCATCTTAAATGCGACACACTGTATATAGGATGATCTAACCTTTCTGGAAGTACATTTTTATTACCAGAAACAGGTTGATTATGCAAATTTTATTTTTTATTTTTTATTGGGTACCGTTGAAGTTATTGTCCGTGGGAATGGGATCATAGATAACCTATAGGTTTGTTCGTAGAGCATTCACAAACGGCTTTAATATGAACGACTCATCCGCAGTGTCTTTCTGTAAACGGTTTTTATTCACTGCGTGCTAATCGTCCAGGTTCCAGCCGTTTGTGATTCCTCTACCAACAAACCTTATACTCTTATATGGAGAGATAGAACTCTGCATGGTTAGACTCAACCTGAATTTTAGCGCCTCCTAGAGGCATGGAAGAAACTAATTTGGAAAAATAGACGAGAAAGGCTCCCACAAACAAACAACAAATCAAATATTACCAAACACCTCTATATCAACACTTTCAGTTATCCTAAACTTGAAAATTGTTGAAAATATCCTTAGAACAGATATCCGAAGCCCGTTTAACTTAGAAGTGTAATTCAATATCTGCCGTGGCATACAGCCAGGGAAGTAGTTGTTGCTTCTTAGTGAACGGTTTGCTCTTTGAGAAGTAATTTAATAAAAACTTTGTATACTTATTAGTATACCTATCTTTGACATCTACTGATAGCACGCTTTACTAAAATGACAGTTTTTTACAGGAAACTGTAATAAAGTGAATTGCAAATCCGAGACAATTAAAAATATGAATGTAGCTGCAGTGTAAAGTGTATAACAAACAACATTATCTTGTTCTTTGTCGCCCTCTATTCATTTGGAGGAAACTAAAAACATGGTTTGACTTTGGTCACCCTTGAATGGGACCCTAAAACCATTACCAGACCAAGAATGCTACAGAAGTGACTAGGATAGAAGTGTACGGGCAAAAAACTGAACACTCTCAAAGCTAAAAAAAACTAGAGAATCTGGAAAGAGTTTTCAGTGCAAAAGTTTTATGGGAATGTCTAGAATAATTTACTGTGGGTAACAGGACACACTATGGAATAGAAGAAATATGTAAAGAGGGATTGCCTAAAAAAATAATCTTAATATTGGAGAGATCTAGCAGAATTAAGAGGATGAAAGATACACCTGGGAAGGTGAGAAGAAAAATGAAAGTCCAACCAAGGGGTACAATAGATATAGTTTGAACATTTAAACCTACAATTCTTAGACAGTATTTTTGTCGCAGATATCGGAGATGGGCTCATAGAGGTCATAGGCTTAGAAAATTGTCTTCACATGGGGCAAGTGAGAACAGGACTAAGGGCTAGTGGTCGTCGATTAGCACAATGTTCCTCAGTTATTATAAAAACAAAAAAGACTTTTCCCATGCAGATTGACGGTGAACCTTGGATGCAACCGGCAACTACGGTTTGTATATAACTCAAAATTATACCAAGTGCTTCCTTGATTGAATACTTTTTTTTACAGATACGTATCACTCACAAGAACCAAGTGCCAATGTTAATGGCACCGCCTACAGAGAAAGGCAAAGGCTTTTTCAGATTCTTCCGTAGGTAGAAAACCTATTAACCTAAAAGTGATATTAAAATATTCAAACTATTCCTTAATATCTAGTCTTCGAATATTTTTAATTATTTAAAAATGACAATAATATTATTTATTGTGTATATTTTTGTGTAAAGTTTTATAAGGTATCAGTATTATTTTTATTTATTTATTTATGGAGAAAAGAAAATTGATTAACAATTAGATTTGTCAGAATATAAATTATTCCTAACAAGAGCTATTCATAAATTGTTTCCTAATGCAATATACAGGAGGAACAAAAATTATACAATTATTGCTTCGTTATAACTGTTTACCATAAATCCATGGTTGAGCTACCTGAAACAAAAGTAAAACTCTATTATTCGGTCATTTTATCGTATCACATCAGATTTTTAATAAAATTGATATATTCGCTATTTTTGATATTTCAGTAGTAGCAAATTGAATTATTAAGTTTTGGCGCTCTTTCCTTGAATTAAGTGACCTCTCGTGAGAAAATATATTATGGGTCCAGCACGCTTCCACTGCGGTTCGCTGTTCTTGTTCAGTCTTATCGAATAGAAGATTAAAAGTTGTAATTATGTTAAGTTACTGCGCATGACACGTACATACATTCGCAGCCTTTCTGCAGCTAGACATTAGTAACGACACGCCCATTCGTAACGCGTTACATGAAAATCATTATTTTGTATACAAACTTTTTGCTGAAATCAGTATGTTTATTTTGACTTCAAAATACAACTAAAATCGCGGACTCCGTAGTTAGGTTGTGCTATTTGTGTTGAACATTTAAGGCAGTGGACATGCCACAATCTCTACCTTTTGGTAGATAAATTGGAGAGAGCTTGCACATTCCATTCCACACGGTCCAGAAATTCCAGAACCCCTTCCAAGCCCAATATCTGATCTCAGGTCAACATCGCCAGAACAAAATTTACAGCGTCAAGAGTAAAATGAAGTTTTCGAATCAATTTTAAATCCACAGAAATTCACATAAGATGCATTAAATGATTTAATCAGAAATTTAAATATTTCTAAAGACTCTGCTCAATTCCTTCAGCTTAGACTTCAAGCAAAACACCTGTTAGTTCGTGATACACATTTTGCTTGGGATAGGAAGCGTGAAGAAGAATTTGTACCTTTTTTCAGACAAGAAGAATCATTATGTATAGTTTCCAATCCTGATGACCCAATATGAAAACTGTTTAAGAATCCCAGACAAATTATAGAATCAAGGATTTTTAATAACTACCTAACAGCTCAAACAAAAAATGTAAAGGACAAAATTAATAATCCTAAAACTATTTTTAAATAGTTTTTTAGGTACAGGGTTATTCATTATAAATGTCCCAACCTTTACCATGGTTATTATTGCATGAACAAAAAAATCATTGAAATAAAAGTTGTCTGGTTGTAAACTGATTTTATTAAAACATCAACAAAAGTACAGTGGCGTGCGTAGTTTAGGGGATACAAAAAATTATTCGTTTTTTTTAAATGAGACACCCTGTATATTAATGAGTTTTTTAAAAGATGGGTTTCTTCTGATTTCAAAAATATACCATATCATACCCCTGTCTTAGTCCGTTCTTAAAATATTAAAGGATAAATATAGTAAATTAAAAAAAGTTACTATAAATATTGAAAAGTCAATATTATCAAAGACAGAAACAAAATTGTTGGACCCATATTTCATGATTCCAATTTCACTTGAGTTACATATCTGGAAAGGATTCTTCCTGAAGACGAAAATATTCTTGTAGAGAATTTTTTGGACGTTCAACTTCAGGATATGATTTGGATGCAGGATGGGACCGCTCTGCTGTTAAAGAACATTTGAACAATGTATTTTAAGTGTGGATAGCGAATAATGGAACCATATTATGGCCTCCTAACAGTGCGGTTATATCCCCTATAAACTCATTTTTTGGGGGTTTTTCAAAAGACATAATAAATAATAATGACTGTATTCAAGTCAATAAATACCAAATTCAATTGGAAATAAATATTCTAAATGTAAACAATCGAGCCATTTCTGATACAATTCAAAATATAATTAGACGTTATTCGTTATTTATTATTTGTAATTTTAATTGAATGTTGACCAAAACTTTTTTTCAATATCTTAAGAACGGTGTAAGATATAGTATGATATAGTATATTTTTGAAATCAGAAGAAAACCATCTTTTCAAAAATTCAATAATTTACAGGGTGTCCTATTTAAAAACGAATAATTTTTTTCTGTTCACTAAACTAGGCACGCCACTGTACTTTTGTTGATGCTATAATAAAATTAGTTTATAACCACACAGCTTTTATTCCAAAAATTTTCTTTTTTATGCCATAATAACTAAGGTAGGGGCTGGGACATTTATAATGAATAACCCTGTACATTTGTGAGGAACATTTTATATTCTATCTGGTTTAGTTTAAAAGAAATTATAAGTATGTTTATTTACACTGAGAAAGCTTTAGTTATAGTGTGTTTTCTTAGTGTATAGTTATAAAAAAAGACTACGTACTGTTACTTACTTGAATAATTCTATTTATTTATTTTGGTTGAATATTTAAATGAGTAAATGTAGCTGGCGCTTTTTATCACTTATTTAAATGCATTTCTTGAAAAGAAAAAAAATATTGAGAGTTAAATTTTTGTTATCCAAGTTATAATACACTACAAAAAATAAGATAGTATTAAAAAGTGTGGTTAAAAAATATTATTGTAGCAATTACTCAGGAGGTATGAAACTTTCCAATGGAAAAATTTCCTCGACCCACCCCTTTTCGATATATCACCCCTAAAATATGCTGAATAACTTGAAATTTTATCAATTTTGTTGCACTTATAACCGGCATTTTTTCTTCCAAACGTAGAAACATATAACCTGGTTAATAAAAATCTTAACAAAAATAAATCTTTTCAGATTTTTGTAGTATAATAACCGTTAGAAAAAAAAATTTAAAGAGATACTAAATAATATACTGTCTAGAAAAACTATAGGGACCATAAATTGCTTGAACTGAATTACTTGAAAACACAATTTTACACTCAAACACACTAGGCATTTATAGGATAATATGCTTCTTTAACGTAACACAGAATACTTGCCATTTTAATAATTATTTTTAATTTTATTTTTAAAAGGTAAAAATATAATTTTTATTTGATAACAATATTGTATACTCCCCTCAAGTTTTTCTCACATTTAAAAAGATTTTCCAATAATATTGAGACCAGATAAAAAAATTAGTAAAAAGTTTTCAATATTTATTTTTTGTTATTTAAAATTATTAGTATAAATAGTAAAAAAAGCATTTTTATTAATTGTAACATGATAGCAAACACTTTCGAACTGATTAAAGTAGGATTATAAAATACTATGGAAACTTTAACTACTGTTGATTATTCGATTTAAGCATTTATCAATTTTACAAGGTGAACAAAAATGTAGAATTACCAATATCAACGGTACTGAATGGTTTATACAAATTGCTTTTTCAAAATATATTGAATTTAATGTGACATTTGTGAAGTTGAACTTTCCATCACAATTTGCTCGTAACCCACACCTTGTAGCTCCCCTAAATAAAATTTAAATGAGTAAACAAAGTATCATAAGGTTTAATACTTATTTAACACCTTAAAAATAATTTTCAAACAACAGAGACCGTTCACTAAGAAGCAACAACTACTTCTCGGGCTATATGCCCCGACATACATTGAATTACTCATCATAAAAGGTGAAAAATACCGAAACCTTCACATAATGTAATACATATCAAAATATCTTGTGAAAGCATGCCTTTTAAAACTGCCAAATAAATGAAATGTTATATTAGTAAATTATAAATATTTCTTCACCTTGTATATTTTGTACGCTTATGCGTCTGTGTATAAACTATGTTTACACTTTAAGTATTTAATATTTAAGTTTGTTTATATTTATATAAGGTACATAATATATAAATCTATATTAAAGATGTAAAAAATGTTAATTTTAAATATTTGTTTTTGTAAAAATGATAAATTATATTGTAATTATACTTTTGTGAAAAATTGCTGTGTAATTTTGTTTAAATAGGAAAAAAAAGTTATGTATAAAAGGTAACAGATTTGTTATTTAATTTAGTGTTTAATGTCTTTTATGAGTTGGCTGCAATTATATATATATTTTTTAAATATAAAAGGGAATTCACTCATCCTAATACACAATATTTCTTAATATTTAAACACTGTATTATATCAAAATTAATTTTTAGCTGATGTAGGTTAGATTATTTCGGTATAAAAATATCTAATATAAGAATTAAGAGCTTAAAGAAAAATTCGAAAAATTTTATTCATAAAATTGATTATTTTATAATAAAAATATTAAATCAAATACGTTTTATATTTTCATTTTTTGTATGCAATCGTTCATAGAAGACAGTGAATGTGGTAGAGTAACGATATTGTTTTTGTAATTAAATTTTCGCTTTTTAAGTTCTGTATGCATAAGCATTGAGTCGATTATTTTATTTCTTTAAATATATTTACTGAAAATATTGTTGGAAAATTTCCTTTCCAAGGCATGACAAAATTTTGTTTCCATGTTATTTAAATGGAAAATAGAAATTATCAATGCGGCATCTCGTAATACAAATATGTAGAGTTCAAACATTTACAGTGTTCTATTTTCATCATGTCCAACAATATTTTCAGTATATTTAAAGAAAAAAAAATTCTATTTTTTTAAACAGTCTAATAAGCATATGCTTTACTTGATAATTATATATGTGCTTGTTTCTAAAAAAATACTTAAAATGCAGTATAAACTTTTGACTAAACGAAATATTGAAAAAAATATCGAGTTTTTCCAAATTTCAATATTTTTGAAACATTATTTTTATCTCTTCACTTAATCTCAATTTAAATCCTGTACAGAGTGTTGAATTATGGCAAAGTTTCAAGAAAAACACTTCTTTATTGTCATTTTTTATTGTCCATCTACATATTCATCTGCGTTCCGGATTCCCACATCCACCATCAGCTCCATTTTTTTTATTTACAGACCCAGATTTTTTTCAACATCATTGTGGAAGTCTATCTGTATCTGTAGAGTAGGGAGGGTGAGTGTGTAGGCTCACAGCACTTAGGCCACATGTGACCCATTGTACATCCTCCCGAGGAGTTGTCCTCCTAGGTCATTGTCCATCCTGTCCTTTTCAGGAAGGTGGACAGGTCACTGGGAGACATCTCCTTTATAGGAGACCTAACCTAATCATTGTGGAAGTATTTGATTCAAACGATCATCATCAGACTCGAATTTTGGACACACTTTACAGGGTAGGGTGTCCCAAACTGGAAGGTTTAGCAAGGTTTTTTGAAAGCTATCATTACTTATTTTTTTGTTAAGCAAGTCCTAGTTCAACCAAATCTTCAGTCAGCTAGGGAGCTCTCCTCTATTAAACTGTTTTCTTAAGTAACCTTTGTAAACAAGGGCGTCACTAGCAAACTTGCCAGGGGGTTGTGCCGTTTATGTGAACAGACTAGTAGCCCCTATCATTCTCAACACTTCTTACAGCATTGTCTCTATTGTATGTGTATTTCTAATAATTTTCACTACAGGGCGATATAAAATCTCACGGTAAAGCTCTATAAAATTTCGAGGAGTTAAAACACTTCTTATGTTTTCAAATTAAATTTACCAATTGAATTAACCGCATTAACATTGATTTTAAAGAAGTGAAAGTAAATTTTGAAATCAACTTTTCAAAAATTTTTGGAAAACGTCCAAGAAAAACTGCGATAAATATAAATGTTCAATGTGATATAAAGAATATATATGTTGTTTTATAAATCTTCAATCTTTTATATCAAAATAGTAAACTGCCACTATATTGAAGTGGATGAATTGCTGTAAAGCTTTAATTGTAAAATAGTATATTGTACATTCATCACAACTATAGTCATATTTTTAAAAAAATTTCGCTTTGTACCTTATATGTAAAGCTTGTCGTCCAACGGTGTACATTTTTTATAAAATTGATGCAACTTAGAAATTTAATATCAACTACGTATCGAAGGTGTCTTAGCGTGGATAAAAATTGACTTCATACAAATACAAATCCGACTGTTAAGTTGTGCCAATAAAGAGAGACTGACAGTCGTCATGTCCTAACCTTTATTATTAGCAATATGGTGATTAAAATAATAAGAAATTCAATCAAGTATTGAGATTACTTTTATTATAAAAGTCCCTAGAATGTATCAAATGATAAATCAGACATCTTGTAAGAAGTCAATTTTACCAAATGCTTTTTAGAAATATTTGTAATTGTTTTTTATTGTGCACCTTATTAACATACTGTATTTTTTTCTAGTTACTTTGTTTTTACCTCATCCAATATTTTTCTATTGGGTTAAGCTTTAAAT
Organism: Galerucella calmariensis; assembly: GCA_910591675.1. Taxonomy (NCBI): domain Eukaryota; kingdom Metazoa; phylum Arthropoda; class Insecta; order Coleoptera; family Chrysomelidae; genus Galerucella; species Galerucella calmariensis. The sequence goes on along the minus strand of CAJUYG010000058.1, from coordinate 235,951 downwards.
GCTCTAAGATGATAGACATAATAGGGAAACATCATTATGATCTAAAATGTTATCAACAATGTTTTACTCTTGAGGCTTTTTGTGGTCTTGGTTGTACCGTATCAGGTTCAACAGTCTTCTCACTAGGTCTCCCTCGGACGCTCTAGTCCAAGGAAACTATATCTCCAGTGGGACAGTGCTTCACATTCGAAGATAGGTCCTCTTACATCCACAGCCGACAGGACCAGTGAATGCCTCTTTACAATGTCTGCTTTTTCATTGCCCACAATACCCTAGTACCCCGGCACCTACTTAAGAGTTACTCTATTATGGTTTGTCGGGGTTAAAAGTTTTTGTCTAGGTCTGATCTGGGGACATTTAGTGCTGCCTGATTCTCTGAAAGTTTAAGGATCTTTTTGCCTCAATACACATGGGTCTAGCACAAGGTTATCTTTAGATCTATGGGCAGTTTTTTCCACTCATTCAAATAAAAGGCATAATTACATTAAATAACAAATAAAACAGAACTACAATAAAAAATACGGTATTCACATGATTACTTCATTGTTGTTAGGCTGTTGAACTGTGGGCTTTATCAAAATGAAATTTCTAGTTTTGTTCAAGCCTATTTATGATTTTTTAAGACTAACTTGCGAAGAGAAAATGTTGGTATTCTGTATTATTTTACAGCTTCTATTGTACTTGAATTTTAAATATTATAAATGTTTTCAGATCTGTTAAGTTTTGCTAAAGTTTAATTTTATTCTGTGTTATAAATTTTGATATTAACTAATAAATATTGTGCTCTACCGATGTGTCTTTATTTCGTTTCAAAAATCCACTTAATACCCCCCAAAGATATAACTGAACAAAAACAGATCCTAAAGGGTAAGTTGTATGGAGAATTCAAAATAACTGAAGTAAAAACTAGATATTTTAAGGACATATGAGAAAAACACGACATGATAATACTTCACATTCAAGAGACCCGTATATTTTCAAATTTATTATAAATATATTATAAATATGTATTTTTATATAAATAATTTAAGAATTAGGAAAAGAAACAACTCAATAAAGAAATGAGGTTTACACAAAAAATATACATATGATTATATAAAATCCAGATGAAACATCCGCACCAATCAATTGTATTACACATGCGCCAAAAGTAAATATTCAAAAAATTTAAAATAACAAGTATACCTTATAAAAATTATATGCATCCCTTTCAATAATAAATATTATACCATATGGTTCGTTTATGGAGACATCGAGTGATAGCATTGCGAAAGAAAATGCAGGTTTTCAGAGGCGTAACAAAATAATAAATATAAAATTTGTTCCAACAACAATCAGAAACTGCCGAAAACTTATCATATTTTAAATTTTTAAACTTAACTCAAATAAGTAAACTAATATTCCATATATTCAAAAAATGTAATTGTTTATCTGTTGTACAGGTTTTAAAATTAAATTAACTTATGTTATGTAACGCTACTGTATTCTACTCGAAGGAAAAGGACGGAGGACGAAATCAATATTGTTATATGTATAGCACCAACTTCGTAGCGGAGCTGCTAGACATACTGACGTTGGTAGTTCAGCTCAAATAATTCGTAAAAATGTGCTTCCGCAACATAATTCGGTTTAAATACCAAATTTTATTCAAAATATCATCAATGGAAGACATTAAAGAATAGTGTTGGAAAGACAAAAATTAAATAGGTACCTGATTTATGTGATTGTGATATCATCTCAATCCAAGATGTATAAAATCTTGGTTACTTTAGGTAATATAGTATTTTTTAGGATATCGATGTGTTGAAAAAAATTTTTATTTTAAATGTTATACAGTGTGTTCGAAATTATATACTTTTTACTACTATTTTATTTTAAAAAAATGTTGGGTGAGCTCGTAATTACTTATTTTAAATTTTTATCTGATTTTAACAGGAAATTTCGTGCTAGATTAAAATAGGTAGTTTTAGTGACCTTGCCATAAGACTATAAATGCGCATTATACAACTGCAGCTAGAAACAGGAACAATCAAAGATAAATATTGAAGCTTAAGGAAATTAGAATTCTAATTCATAGGACAGAAAAGATATTAGCATTGGCCAATTTTTACCAATAAACATTAATTCGGACACAGTGTGTAACGACTTGAAGTTTATTTTAAAAAATATTGTTTTGAAAATATAATTTGTGACAAATTGGATATTATTTTAATTCAAAGAATGGCTCGTCTTCAAGTAAATAATTTAAAATGTTTTATTCGATCTGGGCAATGGACATACGTTAATTGCAGTTGCATTAATTTTTGTTATTTTCATTAATTATTACCTATAGATTGTTTCAAACAGTACATGAGTATTGGAATGCAATAACCCTTTAACAACCAGATGTTTATCGAATATTGCACACTACCATCTACCATGGGAGTACAAATAATTTTTTTGAGGGATCAATTCAAGATTTGTGAATTTAGATTTAGTGGACCAAATTTGAACTGTCTTACGTTATTTAAATTGATTGTTGTTAATCGGGGACATCCATATTTAGAAAAATAATCCTTCTTGTCACAGAATTTTCAGCTTCATAAAGGGTGTGCATTTAAATGATTTGTACACAGAGGTAATGGTAGAATCCTGAAGTCTAGCTATTAAAAAAGTTACAGTATGGTAAAGCTGAAACATTTTTACAAGCGATGAAATTTTTGTAATTAGTGATTCTCGAGGTAAAATCCACATGATAACTGAAAAACATTTGCAACCTAACATATAGTGAAGTTTTGAAGTAGGGGATAAATTCATTTTCTACTTAAACTAGAATTCAAATGAAAAAAAAAGGCTGTATAGTTTTTTTAAGATACTTAAGTATTTGAATTTCATTATTTAAATCAAGACTTCTATCATTACTTAATGTACAAGTTATTATGAGACATCCTATACAGAATGGTACTTTAGTAATGGACCGCAGAACAATTATGGCTAGCTTGATCCAAGCTCAACATTTGATATTGTACTGAAAATTTGTTAATAAGATATTTTTTTATAATTTTAAGAGGTTTCAGATTATTATTAATGTCCTATGATTTCCCGAAATGTTGCATTTTGCAATCGTATCTAATCTGAATTATTGAACTAAGATTAAGCTGATATTAAATTAGGTACTATATTAACTATTCTTTTTTTATAAAAAAAATAAATAGGTAACTATTTATTAAAGTACCACTATGTATAAAAATATTTTTTATATTGTGTTTATATGTTCAAGCTTTAAAATATTTCAAATAATTTTTATTTTGAATATATATAGTGATGTAAAACCGTAGATTTTGTCATGGTATTAAAAATGAGAAACAGTAAAATTTTGAGGACTTGTTCAATACAATGTAGGTATACAAATATTTTTGTACTAAATTAATTTCAAGGAAAGAATAAAACGTATAATTCACACCTGCATCCAGTTTTAAACGGTATTAGAAATGTTATTATGCCGGAATTTGGAAAAAAAATTATTATGCCGCGTTACAAATATTTATATATTTTTTGTGCGTTATGAGCTAGCCTCGAAATTTTAGCCTGTTTTTCACAATTTTTTTCTCATATTATGGAAAAATTAACGGTTTCACGTTATGCGCGCTCCTTTTTATTAAATTCATAACTTTATTCCAGTCTGTTTTATATGTTTTGGACGTGCTCAATGGGAATGTGCTCGTGAGTAAAAATGATTTACACCTGTAACTTGCTTGAAGTATTTATTACTAATACTTGATTAGATTTTTTTCTATAGACGCCTAGTTAACATTGTTTATAAATTTTAATCATTCAATTCCCCCTTTTTCAAATTAGATAACATTTATTATAAATTCAACCACATTTTACAAAAAATTTGTACAAACATAACAAGTTCATTGAATTGACGAATTTTTATTTTTTATTTTTGAGCACAAATTATTTAATTTTTATAGAAGCTGTTTTGAATTACACAATTTTTGCCTATATTTACCCATTACTTAGGTACATTAGACACCTTGGAGAAGTCCATTTTATATTAAAAGTAGATTTTGGAAATTATTTTAGGTTCAAAATTAATAGGCAAAATCCCATTGACACCTTAGTTAAGATTGTTCACTCATCAATATTTGGCAGGAAGATATTTTAAAAAAATCATAATAAATTGACACATCCTGTATAACGTTTTTCTTATGCATGTTCATATCTTCCAAGATTATTACACTTTTAGAGCTGACTAACTTTTTGAGCACTTTAACATAGTGTTAAATAAAAAAAATTGTGTATTCAAAAAAGTTTTCAAGGCTGATATAAAAGTCCTCTAATAAATTTCACGAAACTGCATTTTTATCGAGATAAAAAATTTATTGGGGGATTAATATACCTGTTTTCTTCAAGTTATACCATCTGTCCCATAATATTTTGATATCAAGTATGTTCACTTGTTTAAAACTAATTTTTTTACAAATGTACAATACCTCAAATAAATCTGCACCAAACTCAAAGACAAAAATACTAGCGCTTATATTGAAGAGATTTGAAGCTAGTAGTATAAAATACGAAGATGTTATATTATGCTTAGATTTTTGAAAAGTAAGTAAGGACATGTATAGACAGAACAACTCCACAAAAGTTCGGATATTGGATTTATTGACAGTTTTATTCAACAAGATTGTAACTGGAATGTATTGTATGTTTACAGCAGAGCTCTATCTTTATTAACCGCTGAGAAACCCAGCAGTATCATCCAAAATAGGACGCACTGTAATTTGCAAGTTTTTTCCACTTTATTGGTTTCATTTTTCTCCAAATTCATATATTTACCAACAATTATAATACCATTTAAATCAAATTGCTTAGGGACATGTATAAAATAGTAAAATATAAAAATGCAGTTATGCAAAAGAAGCAATATACGAGATGTCCCATTTCACAAATAGCGAGATCAATTGAAACTATATTTTGAGTTTTGAGTAGATGAAATGTATCAAAATATTGTGGGTCAACTGGTATATGAAAATCTGCACATCAGAATCAATTATTAGATGATTGATAAACCATTCACAAAAGTATAACATCCTCAATAATTGTGTTAACATCGAAAATACCAAAAACAGTTTTCTTTATCCCAAAGACAAAGGCATTGAAAAGTTGACTTGAAAAAAAGCATAAATATTATCGTTTTCTGGACGTGTTTCAAGTTGTAGTTTATAAAAAAATATTAATAACCTCGTGTTGCTAATATGACCTTTAGCCTATGTTCCAATACCTAGTAATGAATCACCTAAAAAACTTGAAATATTGGTGCAATAGTTACTTGAAAATTAGCTCTACAAAATTTCAACAATTCGAGATGTTTCCTAAACATTATTGTTTGTTCATGCATTTTACTACAAAATCATAAATAAAAAACTTACGGTTGAAGCATTTTTCATTATTTTTCTCAAATAAGATACTATTTTTCACCGAACTAAAGTAAAAAATCGTTTTACTATTCTTATAGTTTTTTTCATACATTGAACAAACACCGACACGAACCGACTAGCAATAACTGGCAATCAACTAATTAGTCAACGTTTACGTTTGATATCACTGTTGATAAAAAAATTAAATTCTTAAGTACTTACTCCATCTTCACTTCACATTTAAGTGTCCCATATTTCAAATTAAACTCCAAATCAAAAATGTCCAGCACAGTATTGCTACACAAAAACTGAGCTCTACAGTTCACAAAAAAAAACAATCAAAATATAACCGCTTTTTAAAAAAGTGTAAAATTTTGGAGTCCGGATTTATTGTATTTATATAAATACATCCTGTATACGACATATTATTAGGTTGTCAATATTTTTTTATTAAAAACATGGAACACGCACAATTTCAATGTGGTTGAATTGCCTTCTCCAAAGGAAAACAAGTGGTTATGATGAAAAAATTATTTGAAAAGACGCTCAGCTAAACCAACGGCATCAAACAAATTAATATTTTCTATGCTTTTATTTTTCAGTGATAATATTGCTAGCTATTGCTACAGTATCTAAAGCAGAATGCCAAAGTAAGTCTTGATGTCTGTCAGTAAATGTGTATTTTGGTGTTAATAATAATTGTTTCTGACAAATATGTATAGAAAGCTTTTTTTGATATATTTCCATTTCATTTAGCCGACTTTTTATTTAGATCTTAGCAAAGCACTGTTTTATCTGTTTGTATATTACCACCTTATGTTCACAATATAACACAACACTTTTACAGAACTTACACTTTGCACCGTGATCAACTAAAATGTGTTAATAATTACAAACTTATTCTGTGTTAACACCTTTAGAGGCTTTTATTATATTTTTTAAATATGTTGTCTGTGGATGAAATATTAAAAAGATAACGTTAATTATAACTGCACGTGCTAACAAGTTAGACTTATACATTCGCATGATTTTCATTTCATATATTCAATCATGAATTGTTACTTACAAGAATTTAAGTCTGTGCAGTCAGCAGACTAAACAAACGAATTATAAGTATTGAAAACCGTTCAACTAAGGATATCTGTTGGTAACGCGCTCTATTAAATACAACAATGTTACAGGAAACTGTAATAATACTTTAAGCAAACGTACCCTGTTAGATTTATGCTCCGAACCACAGGTGGTTTGTGCTCTGAACCAGCTGTACTGGGACTCTGCTCTGCACACTCTAGAATTCTACCTTCCTGACTTATTACTATGAAATATAGTAATGGGTAGTGTTTATTAAGTGTGCAGAGTCCTAATCAAGTTATTTGTGGTCCCAGTAACTTGCTGCTATTGGCAAGAATTGACAAATATTGAATATTATCCAGGTCAGCGTTTATCTTTATTATTGTATTTTCAGTTTTACGCTATTTCTTCGGCTTTTTTGTGATCTTGAAAAGTGTATTTTATTTTGGTTCATTTTTCAAAAATGAATAAAGTTACCCACGGAAAGACACTTCTTCCTAGCCAAACTAGAGAGATAGTCTAATAGCTAATGTTTATAGGTTAGTAATATAGTATATTAAGTATTAAGAACGGTTGGGGGTTGTTTACCGGTCGACAGCAATGTTTGGATGCTGAGCGTAGCGAAGCCTCCAATTTTGCTGGAGACCGGTATTACCCTTAACGTTCGAGATGCTTATACCATTTAAATTTCTTCGAAATGAACAAAATGTCAAAAGTGACATTTATACTTCTCGATCAGTTTAATAGTATATTAAAGTATAAGTGGATATTAAGGTATTTAAAACACGCGCGATTTTTCGAAATGGAGCAAATTTTTTAAAGCCCAGTTATCCACGAATACTTTACGCTATTTTTTTTTATTGGGTGCACTTTGAAATTATAAATACTGGTCTATAACTACTACAACAACAAGAAATGGAAATCATAGATGGAAATAAGAACTAAATGTCAAATGGTTGAATTCGTGATGTATATTATGATGTATACCTTGCGTTGTCATGGAAATGAGAAAAACATAAACTAATTTCTATTTTGATGGAAGTTCAACCCTATTGAGTTCTGTGAATGTCAATAGTATTAATTTAAATACCATTTCCTGAGATTTGAAAAATCTAAATATTAATATTTCAAACAATACCAACGGCACTTTCCATTTTAATTTATAAATTTGACATTGTTAAATATTGTTCGAATAAAAGTTTTGACGTTACAAACTACTCCTGTCAGATCAATAATGAAAAAATTGTCATTTAGACATGATTTAGACTTCGTTTCTCGAGTTGTTGATGTTGCCACGGTAAAACACGCGCGTTTTTTAAAGTTCGATTTAAACACGCTGAGGCGTGCTTTAAATAGGTAAAATGGTTCACCAATAAAAAAAATATAATTTGAATTTTGGTGAAATTGTTTTCATGCTATTTATTACTTTTTATATTGTTCTGTTCGTTTCTGTTCATTAAAAAAATATAGACCCTATTTTTTTGTTCCTTTTGTGTAATGAATGAAGTAATATATTATTTAGGACCACTTAAATGTATGTAGGGCTAAGACGTCGGTAATTAATTTACTTAATTTAAGTAATTTACTTACCGACGTGCTAGACTTAGAAACCAGTTAACACAACCTACCGTCCTGACAACCGATGCTGTAAATAAACAAAAAAGATCGATCGCGCAAAAATATTAATAACGATTTAATAATTAAGATTAATCGTAATCATTGTTTTACTTTTTGGTAACTGTTGGTGACGGCCACTACGTTTTGTGGTGATTATGAATTTTGATCGTATCCATATTGAATTCAAGTACGATTTTCAGCTTTATTTACCGTGTTTATCAAACTACGTTGCCTTAAATCACTGGGTGTCTACTGGAACTCTATGTTCAAATAATTAACGTTGTCTTTTTATGAAATAAAATACCTTGATCTTTTTTATTGATAAATTTATTACTTTTCACTTTAAGTACCTATATCAAGAAGCACTTAATACTTATTTGATTAGAATAGAGTGCATGCGTTCACTTTCAATAACCATACGCTGTTGGTGTGGTAACAATATGATCAAAAAAAGCATTATTAAAAAATAATGATGTTCCAAAATGGAAATTTGAATTTTTAGTAAAAACCTATAAGCTCATTAAAAATTATTAGAACCACCTCAAGCAAACTCCATTTGCACACCATGAAAGGAACATTATTATCTAATTACTTTTTAAAACGGCCAGCTGCATGATAGACCTTCAAATCTCGTTAAGAATCAATATCTACTTTAAGTAAAAAACCGCGATTGAAAAATAATGGCGAGAGGAACAAAAGTACCTAAGCTTTTAAAAATAAAAACATAATGCTCTGTTTATTCCATGAGTATATTTCTGTTTAGGTATATAAATTTGAAAACACAATTCTGCAACTGGCCGTCCAAAAAATGAACAGAACCCCTCTTAACATATTTCGTCAATTTTTCAAAGTAATCCCTATCATTTGTAGGCTTTTCAGTTTGACCTACTTTTACAGTTGCCGAGAACTTGTACAGCTTCTCAAAATATGTAAAAAGCTTTCAAATGTTAGGATTTTTTTCTACCAACCAAAATGAGTAGGTACCTATTCAAACAATTCTGCTAAATTTTTCAGCAAGACAAATTTACTGTTACGAATGTGATTCTTGGTCGGATATGAGATGTAAGGATCCCTTTAACTACACAGCTCTTCCGAGAGATCAACCACCACTTATGACGTGCAATGGCTGTTGTGTGAAAATGGTCAGAAACGCAAGATCACGTAAGTTTATATTTTATTAAACCAAACAGAACGATTATACATATAAGTAATAAAGGTTTTGGCTTATATAATGGTATAGGCAACAAACATTACTCGATAAATAGTTATTTTCCCTTCCCCACATAAATAAACAATTGATATTATTTATGTTTTTATTTGAACATAGCTTACGAGGTGGTGCGTCGTACGTGCACTTCCCAACTGCAGATCAACCTCTTCATGGTGGATCATGTGTGCATGATGGAAAGTAGCGGAACGGGTCACATGTGCTTTTGTGAGGAGGACATGTGTAATTCTTCCCTAAAAACTATTCATCTAAAGTCAGATACGGTTGTTTCGCTGCTGCTCGTCCCCTTAGTATTGTTATTTTCACGCCTTTGCATGAGGTAGAGACTTTCTTAGAAACACTAGGCTATTAAGGACTTTTTGAATCGATGCATATAGAATGCCGAAATTTATCTCATCTGAAATTTACTCTTTTTAAAAAAAGTACATTGCTTCAAAGTTAAAAGATAATTGTAATGGGCGATTTATGACTAAAATTATTTAATTCCATTGGATTGGGATGCAAAAAACTAGGGGTGAAAACTTACTATTTCCCCCCACTTTCTATTTTTATTTTTTATTTAAAAGTATATCTTCTCTTAAGTGATTTTCCTCTTCCGAAAATCCAAAATTTGCTTGTGCTCTTATTTCCAGATACCTTAATTAAATCTAAATGCTTTTAACTAACTTAATAATAATCTAAATTTTATATATTTTCTTTAGATATTACATATCAGGTGTGAATACATATCATTATTTTCTATCTACCTTGGCTCACTGTTCTTTTAATAAGAAAATGTATTGGTAAACTCATGAGTGTAATGTTTCATCAGAGTTTGACCAAACTGGGTAGACGGACCCTCCACTATAAGACAAATTGGTCTATTACCTGCGGCTCCCTCACAAAAAGAGAAAACCGAAGGCAATAAAATAGAAAACCAAAGGCAATATTTTTGTCAAATTAATTAATATGAAAGAATACACCATGTATTCTGTGCTTATATGACAAGCTTTATGTTTGGCTGATAATTGTAAAATAATTTTTGAATCGCCCTATATAATAGTTTTTCAACTAATAATACTTGTCTTTGTGAATACAGTTGAGAAGTATGTATGAAAAAACTGTTAAAATTGCAAAAAAAAAATATTAATGTGTCAAATTTAAATCATTCAAATGTCAATACTTTTGAAGCAATGTGGTATGTAGACTAAAAACAAGGTTTTATATAAATTGAAACTCTATAAACAAACCCTAATGCTAGAAAATACATTCACTCGTATTTATTTGATAGGGATCCAAAACGCCCGTTAGATGGCAGTGTGTAACTTAGAACTTAGAACAATGCTTTGACAATTGACAGACGACATGGAACTATTTGAAGCACCATGTAGAGAACGTTTTTAAAAGTACTGTGCTCTTAACTGTTGATGAGTATTAATTAAAATGTCTAGTTTAGTAATGGACTTTGTTTCTGTTCAAGATTTTAATTTATATGAAACTCAAAATAAATCTGATAATCCTATAAAATATAAACACGTTTTTATGGGAATAAACAAAGTAAATTTGAATTTATGTACTCAGTGTACAAAAGCAAAAATGTAATCAAATTCCATAAAAATATCCACCCCTGCGTGTAGTGCTCACCGCCAAACAACAAATTAATTTTTTTAAAAACAAATTTTAATCAATGTTGAATTATATAAAAATATTTAATAATTATCGATTCTGACCCTTAGACAATAAACTAATAGTTAAAATTAACCAAAAAAGTAGATTCCATAAACTGCTTTCATAAATGTTATTTATAATAATTGATATTGATATTATCCGTCACTATATCAGACGATTTAAAATAAAATCATTCTTTTGAATCTACGATTATTGTACGTGTTAACTCTTGATACCACGCCATTGACTATAACCTGCAAAACAAAAATTCTATTCCATCCACCGAGTAGAAATAAAATGTGTACAAACAGAAATAAAATGTCTTAAGTAACATAAAAGATGATAGCATATTTTTCGCCAACCTCGCTAACACGACTTTTGGCGTTTTTTTCCATCTGTCACTTGCGGTTTTTCACAAGCTTGGCTCCTGGGAACTTCTATCCCATCTCCGTCTATTCCTCTTTAGCCGTCTATGTACCATTGAATGGCATTCTTTCCAAGTCTGGTAGTATTGTTATTTGGATCCCATTCCTCGCAACGAAGCTCTTTGAAAACTTATTTGCAAAGATAGCTTGAGATATTTGAAACGTTTATAATTATCTGCATATTCGATTTTGCATAACATCGATGACAGTGACACAGTAGAGTAAATTCAACTATCTCAGTAGATATAATTGGAATATAGTTTTTAAATTTCCATGTAATTAATTTATTTGAATGAAATTTTATAATAATAATCGTCTAATATGTGACAGTTATCTGTGTACTATGTAGGTACTTGTCATTTTCCTCATCACCATGTAGAATAGCATATCAAGAAAGTACTTGAAACATTTTTCATATCATTTTAGTGCTCATTGTTTTGGAAATACTTCAGTCAGTCGTGGAATATTGATTGATGCATTTTCAAAAAAAAAGTGTGTACACACACACAATAATTTTTTATTGCTTGTAAAATCCACTGCAATTATTTTTTACTTTTATTGTCAACCTTTGTTATAAAAAGGTGCTTAATTATTATTTATACTTAGTATAATTGACAACTGTATTTTTCTAAAGTTAACCAGGAAATAAAATAAAGCACGATTAGCACCGTTTGCACATTTTTAAGTCCAAAGCTGCAGACTGTGGCATGACAATTTCTTGAAAAAAAAAACAAATGCTTTTAACTATGATAGTAAAAATTATGTCTTCATAAATAAAGTTCTTATTTTGAAGAAACATAATCGGCGACATTTTAATCTGCAAAAAAGATTTGTCTATGGCCAAAGCTATACGAGAGAACATGCGCAGTCAAAGCATCGTCATCGCCTATGTTGGCTATAGCGTGAACTACAGTTTAAGACGCGGGATTTTTGGATTTTAAATATTTTTATTGCTTATTATTGTAAAATATATGGCACTTGAAAATATACATTATTGTGCAATATCGTTTATCACCGATTATGTTTTTTCGTGTAATTTTCTATACTGCATCTTAGTATGAACAGTGCTTCTTAGCAACCACCCAAATCTTGAAAATAATCAATTAAAAAAATATAATAGAATGATTTTAATCTTTTTAATTCTACATTATTTTATTTTTATTATTTTTAATGAGATATCAACTGTAATTTTTTGAACAAATTCATCTTAACTTGCATGTATTTAGTAGTTTGTTCAGAAAATAACAAGAAGTTAGTATTTTATAATGTTAAAACATGTAGATACGAATACACTAGTAATATTTAAATATCAGTTTTTTGCGCTGGTACTTTAGCACCCAGAAAGTTTTATTTATATACCTGAACCATTTCAATACAAATTTTTAAGTAAAACACCCTGTAATACCTACTCACAGTCCAAGATTTTGAGTGAAGGTTTTGAATTTTTTGTATAATTTACTTTAAATAAATACCCCCTTTCGGGGGGTTGAAACATAGTCAAATGTATGCTTCGTAAAAACTTCAAAGTGAATTATATAAAAAAATAAAAAACCTCCACTCAAAATTATGATTTAATGGACTTTTTTCTTGTATTATCCTAAATCACGGAAATTTACTTCGTAGTTATATAATAACTGTTGACTAAATTCAGTGTCTTACAAAATAAGACATTATTTGTTTTATATAAAATAACATTTCACAATGAACTAGAAAAATATTGATGATACTACTATCAAGATTATGAAATTGTTTCTACAGAAACTTATAATGCGCGCATTTAATTGATATGACAAGTCCATGCATGTACATAAAAACATTCACATTTTTTCGTAACAACCTTCAATGCACTTTAATTATGTAAATATTGCACAGTTAAAAATCAGCATGATCGAAATTTAAAGAGCTTTTATACCAATTTTAATCTATCTTAATATAAAACACACACTCTCCACCTCACAAAAGTAATGTAAGGCCTATTCTCGTTATTTACTTTATGTGCGCAACTGGGGTCTCCCAAATATGGACGACACAGTACGAGATTGCGTATTTAATCTCTCACTGTGCGGTCCTTGCGATACCCCAGAATTCTTTATTTTTAGAATTAAATGTAAATACATATATTTATAGCATTTCATGTTATAATTATTGTTAATGTAGTGAATAATGTAATATATAGAAACATTATAAATTATAAATATTTATCGAATACATCAGAAACTTATTTAACTACCTAACCCCAACGCCACATGACAGACGCCCTGAGGATAAACAAGCGTTCTATGCACGTGGTTCTTGACAGTTGATTCGAAGTCTTAATTTGGAACTGTTAGCTGAGAAGTTAGCTAACCGATTAGAAGACAAATCCTGGCCAGTACTGGGACCCTCCCTCCTAATCCCTCCCTAGTTTATGACGTTACTGGGACTGCACAGTCGAAAGATGTTGAAGTTTTTATGAATTAATTCGACAAAGACATGTGAAGAGTCGATAGTAGAATTCTATTGTATACAGAGAGTCAGAGACCCAGGGGTACGTTCGATAACATCAACCTAGCATAAGACTTACGCGAACTGTCGTTCGAAAACATGAGTAGGCAAAGTTTGGCAACGTTGTATCGGCCGTTCGAAAACATCGAATAATATTATCCGACGTCCTCCTTCGTCAATCGATTTAAGAGTAGAATGAAAAGTATCCGACTTGCGCACTAGTTTATTTGTAAGTTAGTTCTTGTTTTGTTATTGGTTTTCAATTGATAAATTGATTGTTTGCATCCTTTTTCTAAACTATCATACTACATTACAATAATAATGATGTCCTGTACAAACAATATCATTCAAATTGAAGAGAAGTATTATATGTTCAATGAAACATTTTTAATGTTTAAGTTCTATTATCAGTTGAAAGAAACCAACACCGATTATTACTTAATTAAACCTTATAACAATAATTGCCTCAGTTGGTGCATTTCTGGATGTGCCAAGGTTCTCGCTGTCACTGGCAGCATTCAGGAATAAACTGCGTAAGGAGTTGTTTGAACACCAGTAAGTTAAATCTGAGTTTAGCCAAGGAGCTTGTTTCAGCACACCAATTGGTTTTAATATAAAATTATATTATGTTAATGTCATGTTATTGAAATAGTTTTTAATATATACATAATTCAGAACCTTAATATTAAGTATTAGTTAATCTTAGGTAACTCTTGGTATGATTGTTTTTTAGTTTTCTTCTAAGGTTGGTGGGGAAGAATTGGTCAATAGACCTATCACCTAACCTTTTGTTTGCCATCTTTTTCTGATAAAGTGTATAACAGAGTTGTTTATTTAGTTATATGGTGAACAATAAAGAATTTATTATTAATAATTTGTATTAAATTAAATACCTAAACTCATCCAAATATCCAATCGTATAACATAACTTTTATTTTAACCTGCCAATTTAGTTCATTCAGTTCACGCGCGCTTTGTATGACATTAGGTAGTTCGATAGTTCGAAAACGATGACAAAGGAGATTAAACTTTCCGGACTATTTACCCCCACCACCGATCGAATGATATTCTCCTTAGAATACCGTTGTCGAACGCACCCCAGAGCTACTTGGACAGGGGAACCACATACCACATAATGCAAACATTACAAGCAGACATCTGGAGTCAAGAATATACAAAATGTAATGATATAAGGTAGAAAAAGGTGAATTTGTGTGTATATTTGTTCAAGATGCTTGTTTGGAAGTTAAGTTTTCAAATGTAAAGAATTTATTTAGTACCCTTTAGATGCGCTACTGACTAACCTGAAGTTTATTTCTCCCCGCTTTTCAATAAAAAATATTAGGTTATGTATTGTCAAGTTTGCCAAAAAAGTGCGATGTGTTCTCCAGTTAATATACTAACCTATTAATAAATGTATTGATGAAATAGGTCACAACACTGATTAAAGATATGTATAAACAAATATTAGGATTGGGAAACTTAAATACTTACTGATAATAATTTATATGTGGGGTACAAAGTGCAGTTTAATATTCTAACCTTTAAAGATTATTAAACTTCAAAAAGGAGTGTTTTAAAGGGGAAGTAATTAATTTTAACGTATTTTTTCGATGTATAACCCAAGAACATTGACCAGGAAGGTGTTTTCGGGTAAGTATTTACAGATAGTTTCATGTGTAATGTTAAATAGTTTACTGTCAATTGCCATCTTGCTCGTTTGTATTCTTCAAAATAAAGACATTTATTAGTTAATGTTTAGTTCATTAAAAGTTACCCGAGTGTACTATCAATTATTTGGATACACTCTTTAAGTCGATTTTATTGGAAATAGATCTTAACCTACATTATCTCCTTTTAGGTATTTTTAACAATATAAGTATTTTAACCAAACATTTTTCCGATGAAACTAAACACATAAAATTGGAAAAGGCATTGATTGTATCCAAACTATCAAGATATGAATATGAAAAGACAAAGCATAGCAACCTTTCTGAAAAAGAGTTGGAAACATTATTGAGAAAACGTGGATCAAACTACGAGAAACTAATATCATTTCATTACCTTCATAAAGAATTTGAACAACACCTAAAAGATACCCTTGTTGCATTTGGTACAGACGTCGAAGTAGTTAATAGGTGAGAAACATTACACAAGAATCACATTGATTTCATTACACAATTACTTTTTTAGGTTCACATGTACTGATGAAAAAGTAGAAACAGCTGACATTATAATACCTATTGGAGGAGATGGAACTTTCTTAATGGCTGCTAGTAGAGTTTTGGACAATATAAAACCTGTGATAGGATTTAACTCAGATCCTAACCGATCTGAAGGTTATCTATGTTTACCAAGATGGTGTTCATTAAATGTTTGCAAAACTATTGATAAGCTGAAGCAGGTATTATTAGTTTTAAAATTACTACTAGATCCTTGAAATTAATATGATTAACTCTTAACTTGAAAATGTTGGTGCCTATCCCAATTTAGAAATAGGTTATCTGTTTTAGGGCAAGTTTGAATGGTTAATGCGCACTAGAATTAGAACAACTTTAGCTGTAGATGAAAAGGATTGTTTATTGCCACAAAGTTTACATCATGTAGATGGACATTTTTTGCCCCCATTGAAAGGCAAGTGTGAACAAAATGTGTTACCAGTCTTAGCACTTAATGAGGTGAGCAAAGTACATATACAAAAAAATGAAAAACAAAATTTTTGGTATTTTCAGGTATTTTTGGGTGAGATTTTATCAGCAAGAGTTTCTCATCTACAAATGAGGCTGAATGGTGCCGAACTAAGTACAAGTTTGAAATGTTCAGGCATTTGTGTATCAACTGGTACTGGGTCTACTTCTTGGCATTTAAGTATTAATAGAGTTTCCAGTCAGAGCATTGCTGAAATTTTGAGGCTTCTTCCTTTTAATCCTGGTGAAGATAGAGATAATATAGCAAGTACATTGTCAAATGTTTATAATAAAAACCTTATTTTTAAACCAGGTAAGTGTCTAGATTTTACATGATTGTTAAATCAAAATGTCCTTGGTGTGTACTAATCTTTACAGAATTAGCAATAATTGTATTCATTTGATATTTAGATGATAAACGAATGGGATACACAATCCGAGACTTGATATCATCAGGAGTTTGGCCTCATCCCAAAGGAATAAAACCCCGTGGATTCGCTTCTACCATTGAAATGAAATCACATTGTTTTGATGCATATCTAGTAGTAGATGGTGGTATATCTTTTCCTTTTAATGATGGAGCAGTTGCAGTTCTAGAAACTTTACCTGAAGATGCACTTCGAACTGTAGTATTTCCCAAATGACAACTAAACATGTGATATTTATTGGAATCGCATGTTTAGATTGTATTGAAACGGATGTTTTTAAGATGAAGGTGGTTACTGTACTCAGTATTACTAGCGTATATTATAGGTGCCTAGTAATGCGTTGGGAAAAATATACCTATCAAGAAGAAGATAGTTAATTATTTGTGGACATATTTTTTTGGTGGTAATAAATTTACTGCTAATGGATGCAATCAATTGTGAAACATAGGGTTTGCGAAAAAGTTGGTCCTTCATTCGATACCCAGTTAGTAATGGTACTATGAAAATGAAAATTTATATTTCCATTACTCGCAGAATGTTGTATGTTTTAGTAAAAGAATAAACAGTGATATTATTAAGTGAGTAACTGAAATGTCATTTTATCAATATACTTGACATTTGTCTCGAATTAAATATATTTTTTTACAAAATGAACCGTGTTGATAGATAACTGTTAATTTGAAGATAGTAGTAAAAGTAGTGACGCAAAATGACTAAAAGTTAGTGAATCTAACTCGAGATCTAACTAGCGAAATTTGCTGCTTTTAATTGTCTTTCCATATTAGGTATTACTATATAATTTATTTCAAAATAAAAATACAATGTTTTAATGTTAACAATTATTTGATATATTCCCATTTCCAGTATGTTTCTCAGAAATCTGTCTGTTCTACTGGAAGTTTCATATTTAGTCAATTTTCATTTGAACTTTGCATTTTATATCAATTTTTCTTGAATGCTCAATGTATAATATAAATTTTAAAAATGCAATTTACACTTAATTTCTACTACTTATGTTCCAAATGTGGCTTAGCTGTAAAATTGAACAAATCAAGCAGAATTCGCTTATAAATACTTTATATAATAAGAGTGAAGGACGCTGTGAAATATTTTCCTTCATAGAGATTTTACTATTTTAATATGTAAAGAAATACATTAAATATCTTTTTTATATTAAATACATAATTTATAAAAAAAAATACATGTATTTATTTATTTTATGGCCAAACAAAATATTATAACCAAGTCATTAGTAATGGAGGCCCTTTCTTTTTCCTTTATCGATGTCAACATTTTCAGGTTTGATTTAGTTTTACAATAGTAGTTGGTAGGTATAGCAAAAATAATCTCACAACAACTTAACACTAAAAATGTATTATTACAACAAAAAACTTTCCACACTACAAATTAAGTTTTCCTAAACTTTTTGGTATACTAATACTATGTAAAGGTTCTGTAATGACACCAGTAGCAACAGTTATATTATTTTCCCTTACAGTAAATTGCTGTCCTGGAATCATAACCATTTTCCATAGCAAAGTGAGATACACCAAACCATGTTCACCCGGCAATAACATTTCTACATCTTTATCTAAAAATAAAAGCGAATTGAATGAAACTATACTATACTAATTAAATAACTCACCTAAATCAATTCTACAGGCTACATTCCAAGTCCTACTAAATAATTGTTGACAATATTTTCCGGTTATTGGCCTTGTTCTACCTCCCTCTTTACTTGAGAGGAAATAAATGCTAGCCCTAAATCTATTGGAAATTTTTTCACTTCCTACAGCACACAACAGCATCCCTTTGGAGACATCCTTGAGTTTTAATCCTCTTAAAAGAGTTCCTACATTTTCACCAGCTTTTGCCTGAAAATTGTAATACACTATCAAAGTAAAGCTTGTCAACAAAATGTTTAAATAAAAGCAGTTTATTCTTAAAGACACTTACATACCTCAGGTACACTTTTCTTAAACACTTGAATGTCTGTAATAACTGTTTTAAATTGTGTATCAAAACCTAACAGTTCTGCTTCTTGGGTTTTCTTCATCACCCCTCTATGTACAGTACCAACAACCACAGTACCTCTACCAGGTACTGTAAAGGCATTATCTATAGGTAACATAAAAGGAGAAGTTATATCTCTTTTAGGATCTGGTATATAATTGTCCAAATAATTGAGGAGTTGAACTATTGATTCTTTGCCATATTTTGAATCCTTTTCATTTAGAGCATCTAATGCAGAGCCAAACACTACAGGAATGTTGGAACCATCGAAACCAAAATCTTCAAGTAACTCTCTGATTTCTAATTCAACCAAGTCCAATATCTAAAACCAAAACGATGGTGAAAACTTAAAAATGGGAAGATTTTTTATCTAGATTCTATACCTCCTGATCCACTAAATCTGCTTTGTTAATATAAACAATGATGTTTGATATTCCAACTTGTTTAGCCAATAATAAATGTTCTCTTGTTTGTGGCATCTGTCCATCAGTTGCTGCAACTACTAATATAGCTCCGTCCATTTGAGACACCCCCGAAATCATATTCTTTATGAAATCTGCATGTCCTGGGCAATCAGTGTGAGCATAACTTCTCTTTTTTGTACTATAACCAACATGAGCAGCATTTATTGTAATTCCTTGAATGGAAATATAGTTAGTAAGCTACCAATGTTTTAGTATATTTTATACCTCTTGCTTTTTCTTCTGGAGCATTGTCTATCTGATCATAGGATATATATTTTGCTAACCCATCATTTTGTAGAATTTTAGTTATTGCAGCAGTCAAGGTTGTTTTCCCATGATCTACGTGTCCAATTGTACCTACATTAATGTGTTTCTTAACATTCGTACAATAGTTTAAAAACAGTTTTCGCAAATACGGTTTATTATTATCTATCGGAAACTTTGGACGAAAATGTGAAAAATGAAGTACAATATCAAAAAATATTGGAGAGTTATTTTTTAAAATTGATTTAGAAAAAGTATTAAAAATGGAATAAATAAACATTATTTATTTCATGAAAACAAAGAGGTTAGAATTATTAACCTATTTCTTCTTCTTAGTTATAGGAAAAAGACGTGACATTTTAACTAAAGCCATAGAGAAATAAATAAGAGAGGTTTTAAACCACATGATTGCAGCCTTGGTACTCCCTGGAGCTGTATTCTTGACTGAGGGAGTGAAGATTCCCGAGAGAACAGATATTTTGTCTTTGTCACTGCAATGACAGAGTAGCCAGGCAGAATAAAGACAAACTATGTGTTCTGTTCTCTCGGAAAGCTCTACTCCCACAGTCAAGAATACAGCCCCTGAGCTTGTAGTTACGGTAGTTACTTTCAAGTTGGTCACATTGCGGTTCTTCTTCTACTAATTGACAATGGTCTGATATCCTGTGGAGCACCCATCCACCGTTGACCACTTTTCGTAACGGCGGAGGCCAATGAAGAAGAAGATGTGTAGGCAAGACAAAACAATATTGAAAAGAAGAAGAAATCGTTCAACTGGATTAGAACTTAGA